>WOGR01002798.1:0-16830 GCA_015342045.1 Leptinotarsa lineolata | reverse complement strand
GTTAAACATTTTATTGACGCTATCTACAGTGTACAGCGCGATGACAGTCGACTAGCCGTATTTTGGGAAATAATAGAATTAATATCCTGAAAACTGACTAATGAGAATAATAGCGTATTTTTAACACTTCTGGTTATACCGGAAGTTGGCATCAACTTCCTTAATTCAAATATAACACCCTGTATACTTTCACATTTTTAAATACCTGGTATGTTTTAATATGAGTTTATGTGTACCAAAATGAACCGTTCTCGAGATATTCATTTGCATGAAATTTAAAAGGTTGGCAAAATAGATGAATGAGATATCATTGATTCATCAAAATACTTCATTCCATCGACTTATAGAAGTAACATTTACAACATTACAAAGGGTTCGGAATTGACTGATTCTGAAGATATGAAAATGGGTTAAAACTCAGTTTTTTCAAATGGAACATCATTCTAGGACATTTTTGAAATAACGACATGATTTTAACTTATTTTCATGAAACATTTCCCATATCAAAAATCAACCGTTCACGAGATATTTCAGTTTCTCTTGAAAAAATAAAACATGCGTATGTCCACCATCAAACTATGGGCCACGAAACCCTTATTTCGAAGAGTTTCAAAAAGATTATTAGAGAAGCTATTAGTTTGCCGTCATGTTTTTTATGTTTATTCGAAAGTTTTCATGAAAGAACGAAAATTTGAAAATATTGCATTGTCTTTTCTCACAAAATTATTTCAAAATATGTTCGAAGTTATTTTCGTTAACTTTCAGACATTTATTAACTCTCTTCATCAAATTGTTATTTATAGCACGACTAATTTCATCAGCATATAGGGCGTTGAATGCTTGTTGAACTTATTTACTTGTTGCAGGACATGCTTATAGAATATTTTTAATATGTCCCCATTCATAATAGTCCATAGGAGACAGATGGGGGGAACTTGCTGGCCAAAGGTACTGCCCATTATTGGCAATCCACCTATCCTACGCTTACGGTACCTCAATTATGAGGCGGTGCTCCATCGTATTGGTACCAAGTATTTTCCGCATCTTTAAATGATAACTTATCCACTGCAACTCCTACAAAATTTTGTAGTATGTTACAAAAGTTTGTATTATAATCCATTTTTTGTGAACTTAGCTTCATCACTACATATAATTTTGTAAGGAAATGTGGATCTTCTTTTTTTAAGGACAAAACACAAGTACTGTAAGAAAATACTCAAGGTGCTCTAAGAGCGGTGCCTGTGCGAAAGTAGCGATTCACATTGGATTTGAATCGCTGGAGACTGAATTTATTTCGAAAATCTTTCTCAGGAAGTTTGTTTCACGTAAACGCAGTTCTCCAAATGAAAGAGTTTTTGAATAGTGGGGTTCGAGGTGTATTGAGTTAAACCTCAAAAAGATGAGCAGCCACAGTTCGTCGCGTATTTCTGGTATGTACCGCTCTTGGTGGAATCAAATGTGCCAAGTCACTTGAAAACTTCCCGTAAAAGTATCTATAGAAGAGAGACGAATCTCCAACCTTTCTTCGATGTTGCAGACTATCAAGGTTGCAAGTGATGCTTTATGAAGCATCAAAAGTTGCTGAGGTGTGTACAGTTTTCTAGTTCAGAACAATGTTCCAAGCTTTTGAGGAGCACCCTTTACAATAACAGCCATATGATTGTGCCAAGACATTTTGGCATCTATTTTAACCCCCATCAAATTTATCGAAGCAGAAAGCGGAATTGTCTGTCCTGACATTATTATATCCGGTTCAGAGATGATGTCTGGGTTTTGGTGACATTGAATTAGACCTGGTTATTTTCACCCCATTTCGAAATCACTTCTAGATTCTCATTAACATATTCAATCTCCTGCTGCCGGTAAAGATATGCTTCCGCAGCCGATGTCCTGGTATCCAAATGTAATGATGAGTGTGCTGCGTCAGCAAAACAATATATTGGATTCTTGTTTTTTCCCAAAAAGTCGTTGATAAATAATAAATATTAAAATGAGGGTTGGAGACAATATGGACCCCTGGGGAACACCAGCATTGATGGTAAAAGTATTCGAAAGATATCCATCGACGGCTACTTGCAGGGAACGTTCCTTCAGGAAGCTAGAGAGCTATTCACTTTCATCAGCAACAATTGGAAAAAGATGAAAATTTGTGTCTTAGATGATGTATCAGATGATATTTGAACGGTTCCCATTTATCCTTTTTTCGAAATGAAGTAAGCGGTTCTGGGTTTGACTGGTAGGTATTCGCCAATTTTCAAGATATGAATCCGTGTTAGATAAGACCTCATTAGTCCTCTGCTTGCACACGTTTCTCAACTTCTGAGAGTTGTCGTCCGTATGGGGGCGACAGCTGAATAACAGAAAAACAGATTTTAAAACAGATTTTTGAAACAGATTTTTATTTTCCAAAATACGGCTAACCGACGGTCATTGCGCTCTAGGTACCCTGTATAATGGATTTTTTTATCAATGAGGTTTTAGGTATCAACAACGATAACATGCAGTTATCGTCTTATATTGTACTCAGCCATAGAATCAATTTCAGTAGTATATTTTTATTTATCATACTTACACTTCATAGTATGAAAATGCTGGTGAAATTTTTGTGCAATAAATAGGAGTTTACAAGATTTTTGTATGAATTTGAAATTTGATTATCAAACGGAAGATTATCTTCAACATAAAATCCTATAAATTTTGTTGTTGACTCCTAGCTGATTGCCAAATGTTCCACCACAATTTCACCCAGAAAGCTGCTGCAGGTTGCAGCGCAAGTGTTTGTGTTATCGGAAGATACTCTACTAGCGTCAAACTATTTTTTATCTGAGTTCATCATCGTCCTTGGTGAATGCTCCTTCAATATCAATGGAGAACACCAGCGTTGAAAGTAAAAATATTCGAGAGATATCCATCGACGGCCACTTGAAGGGAACGTTATTTCAGGAAGCTGGAGAGCCATACATAAAAATGATCCTACGAGCCATAGCATCGAAGTTTGGCCAGCAAACTCTCATGCCACACACGGTCACAGGCCTTAGAAATATCAAGCGCAACAGTTCTTGATTCTCCATGTTGAAGCCTTCCAAATATTCAAGGATATGGTGGTTTATGGCTTTCTCCATGATTTTTGATATCACTGATAGCATAGCGACTGGTCTATAGTTATTTGGAAGATTTTACTTGCCCTTTTTGGGAATAGGTTGAACGCGAGCAATCTTACAACAGTAATAAGAAATTCTTCCCTTGTAAGATAGGTTGAAAAGTCTACAAAATACTGGTGCGAGTAGATTGGCGCCTTTTTGAAGTACGATGACGGGCACTTCATCGGAACCAAACTTCTTGTTGATATTGAGCTGTTTCAAAATTCTCCTGACTAGACGTTGTCGAAGAGTAAGTTCCGGCATTGTGGATTCTAGTATGGGAATAGTGGGTGGTGCCTTTCCCAGAAACTTGACTATGGAGTGGGACGCAAACTGTTCAGCTATAGTAGATTTGCTTTTTCTATGGATGTTGCAATTGAACCATTCACTCGTATTAGTGGTGGAATTGTGTATTTTATAAAGTTTTGATTAACAGTTTTAGCTACCGACCAGAAGGATCTAGACCCGTTGAGATTGGCAAGCAGTTTATCCCAAATTCTCTTATTGTGAAGTTCTTTTTTTCATTCATTTTAAGTTTGCAGCTGTTGCGAGCATTAACAAACCTAGTTCGATTTTTTGGAACTGGGATTCTTGTGCCACTGCCGGTAGGCGAGATTTTTGGAGGCGACAGCTTGCCCGCAATCTTTGTTGAACCAAGGTTGGCCGTTAGCAGTTCGTTTCATTGAAAAAGGAATGTATGCATCCATGAATGACAGAATAACTTCCGTGACTTCCATAGTTCCCCAACATTTACTGGTAATTCGCTCAACTCCAAAATGAGTGTGTGGTCAGAAGATCTCAATGGAGATCTTACGGTGATTGTGTAAATTGCCGGATTGGTTGTTAAGTATAGATCCAGAAGACTAGCATATTCTCCATCATGATCAGGAATCCTGGTTGGCTCGATTATAATCTGAGTAAGTCCGCTACTTATTGCAAAAACCTCAGCTTCGCGACCTTGTTCGTTGTTGATATTATAAAATTTGAGCCATTCATTATTGTGGACATTGAAGTCACCGAATATGTTATTGGCAAGTGAAGGAAATAGTGCCCTGTATTGTGTATCATTTGATGGTCAATAAACGCAGCATATAAATGTAGTGATCTTCTGTGTCATTATTTTAAACCACATAACAGAGTTTTGGGGTTCATGCATTTCTTCTCGTTGACAGGAGAGATCTCTTCAGATAAAAAGAGATATTCCAAAGTTCCGTCTGAATCGGGGGTGGAAATCATAGCCGGGATATAGAAACTTGACAGGGATTGTTGAAGCACTGGCTTTGATTCATCGGTTATTTGACTGAAAAAGTGCATATCAGCAGTTGATAAATATATCTGAACTGTTAGATGCAAACAACCAAACTCTTTATGTTCTTCTTTCTATTATTCCCCACTAAGGTCGCCAGTATACAAGTACTTTATATAGTGTAACACGTTAAAATGTCCAAAACAGGTAATTTTTTCATTTTGATTCATCGCTTATTTGGACTGAAACAATCCATTTTTTTCAATTGGCATATGTTATTTCACAATCTATTTCAAACAGAACTGAGAGAAATCCTACAATTCCTGAGAATACTCAACAAGGCAGCAGTTGAAAATCAGCACTGCATCGCATTGAGGGATTTGAATATTGGAAAGCCGAATGTTTAATATTCAGATGAGGCAATGTTTTAATTGATTGGGCATGTTCATCTATAAAACATCGACCACAAAAGGTCAATGTGTGGGCAGGGATTGTGCAAAATGCAATTATTGGTACATATTTTTTCGATGAAAACTTGACAAGAGCATTTTATCAAGATTTTGTACAGAACACATTGATTTATGATTAGACCCTGTATTTTTATGATATTCAAATAGAGAAAGAACACTTCAAACTGTAAATCTGGTTGCAATATATAATAATAACTTTATTCACTACAATATTTTAAATATAATAATGAATATTCTACTACTTCATCTTGATACAAAAAATGTGGGAATCTTCCAAGGAAAGGAAGGAAGCAATCATTTTCAAAAGAAGTAACTCTAAACATAGATGTGTAGATCATTCAAAAAAGTAACTTTCAGACACAAAATGGAAGAAAAAGGCCTTCTGAAACAGCTACTTTCATATAAACATTGAATTACACGGAAGCAAAAATTCTTTCGAAACAAATAATTTTATATGAACACTGAATTATACAAAAAACACTTTTTTCCACTTATTTTGTATTCCAAACGTTCGTTTTAGATTTGAATAAGATATTTTTCACAAGATTTCTACACGATGTACTAGATGAAAGATGAAAAAAATTCAAATACATGGAACTTAGCCATCCTCAATGGTAGACACATGTTTCGCCATAAGACACTTGCCTCAGGGCTCTTCAGTACCATTTTGTGTCTGAAAGTTACTTCTTTGAATGATCTACACATCTATGTTAAGTGATATTTCATTTTTTCAAAAAATGATTGCTTTCTTCCTTTCTTTGGAAGATTCCCACATTTTTTGTATCAAGATAGAGTAGTAGAAAGCCAAAAACTTTCTTTCCCAAAGAATTAAACACTCCTAATAAAATATAACCCCTTCAATTTAAATAAAATTTAATCTTATTTATATACATTTACAATGTCCGAATGGCCCAAAGAAATAAATGATGGTCGATTCAAAATCAAATTTCAGAAGACAACAGGAATTGTCAGTTGTTATGTGAACAATGTATAAATGTGGGGAAATCGTGTTATTGTTCCAGAAAATGCACAAAAAATCATTTTACGTATGTTGCATAATAGTCACATGGGTATTGTGGAATGCAGTCATTATCAAGATCATATGTTTGGTGGCCTAGTCTTAACAAAGATATTGAAAACATCTGTCATGTACCATTTGTCGGTCAGTTCAAAAAATCATAATAGAGGAATGTTACCACCTTGGCCAATACCTAAAGGTATGGGAAAGAATTTATATCGATTTTTTGAGTCCCTTTATGGGTGAATACTGTTTTATTGTGTTGGACGCTTTTTCAAAGTGATTAGAAGTTTCTGTCATATCCAGTATAACCACTGTCGTACACACTGGCATACCAAAAATACTTGTGTCAGACAATGGCCGTCAATTAGCTTCAGATGAATTTGAATGTTTTTTGAAAAAAAAAAGGTATCAAACTTGTAACATCACCTGCATACTATGCATCATCAAATGAAGCAGCAGAAAACAATGTTGAAACTGTGAAACATTTTCTCTTCAAAGAATTGAATACATGTGATGACCAAATAGACTTTAATCGTTCTCAGAATAGGTTTTTGATGACTTAGAATAACAGGACATTGTTCCACAGGTGAATCGCTCTCTCGTCTGTTTTAAGGTAGACAGATCAGATCTAGATTTGATTTACTCAAGCCAGAAAATATTGAAAAACCTCCCAAAGAGATTTCTACCAGAGGAAGGGACGAGAAATTCACAGTGGGTCAATGTGTCTATGCTGAAGATTATCATAACATTATCAAACCAACATTTGGGAAAAAATGTCTATTTGGTGAAAATTAATGGAACTAACTTAACGTGGAAACGACATCTGAACCAACTGATACGTTGTTATATCTCAAATATTGATTATTGTGTTTGTAATTCCGCCAATTAACAAATCGCTTTTGAAGATGAACAGGTTTTGTCACAAAATGTCAGCGAAAATGATTTGCCGGTAGGTGCTGATGATAATATAATTTATTATGATCGTGATGGGCGAAATATCAATGAGGAATGTGAAGCTAGCACCTCAACACCAATACGCACATCATTTTGGATCAATAATCGACCAAAAAGAGTTAGGAAGTCTCCTGCTCGTTTATGTTCTCTTGGGGAGAAGATATCAGAAAAAGAATTACGGCCTTTACGATAATATTTGATATTGATGGTTTGAGAACTGGGCATCTGTAGAACATTTAAATTCACCGAAACCTCGATCCTGTCGACGAATTCTCTCAAGATGTTTTAACAAATATTCCTCATAAATTTGAACTTGTATATTATAGTTCCACCAGAAACCAAAATAATAATCTTTCAAATACATTTCCCAAACATTCACCACTTTCAATGTTTCTACAAAGTGTAATTTGACTTTTGGAAATAGCTATTTCTCTGACCAATTTCACTATGGATATTGAAATATTTCTTGAAGACATTTGTGCCAGTTTCTCCTCAGAGAAAATTTCAAGAGATAAACTTAGTGAAAATTCTCACCGAATGAATTTATCTTCATGAAATGTTCTTTCCACAAGCGAAACAGTAATCAATGAAGAGTAATTGGATAAGAAAAAATCGTTTGATGAAGAAACGTTAACTCGTAACAATCATGTCTGAGTAAATCAATAATATTTGTAAATGAGAGTCAAACTCCAGTACAAGTGCTACTCAGTTCCACTGAACGATATTTCATAATACACTCTCGAAATCAATCCAATATAATATCATTTCACAAATGTTAACAAAACCATTAACCAACTGTAACAGTTTCAATTGAATTGAGAAAGAGAACAATAGTTGAGAAAAATACGTTGTATTGTATTCCCAACAGAGGTCTTATAACAGAAATTCGGGGAATAAAAAACACCTACATGATTTTTTCAGGATTATAGACTTCTTACAACTTCTTCACATCCCAATAATTTTATCGTTTTATTTCAAACAGACCCTATCAGATCAGAATCTCTCGAAATTTTGTATGTTTCCGTCACTGGACATTTGTCAGTGTTTTCCGGAATATAATTCTAGCCCTTGTTCTAGTTCAGTGTGGAGTATTGTTTGTGCACCTTCTTCAGGTGTCTAAAATGAAATTTTTAGTCGAATATTTGATGAAGAAATAGAAAAAGAGTCCATGATACAAATCGATAGCCAAAAAATTATGAATAATTCTGGGAGTGAGATAACCTGCACTACAATTTCCGTAATAGTTTGTCTACGTTTTTGTTTTGAAACTGTTTTGTGAATATTGAAATTTGCTTTTCCCTGAAGTGACATTTGATTTAGGCGAAAAATTGGTTTTCGCACTGATATCTGATAAAAATATCCAGTGATGAATGATAGTTTCCTAGAATATAGACAAATCACGTTTATGTACGTCATGATGGATTTTCAAATAATGTTTTCCTGACCTCTATGACGTTTGTGAATTTATATTCAAATGAATGCAACAAATCGAATTTGAAGAATTACTTTGATAACTATATCTAGGCATATGGATGTGGTCTTGAATATGTATGACGAAATGAAATGAATTTGATTTGTATAAATGATATGGCAATGCGATATTTGTAAATATGTTTTGCTTTTGACGCGAAAGTTGGCCATTGTTTCAATCATTCTAGTCGAAACAAAAAGGAGTGAATCAATCTGACTGAAAATTGAAAGGAAGGTTGGAACAGGCAAAATGAAAGAATTCAAAGAACGGAAAATGGAGATACTAGATAAGAGAATTTCATCAGCTCGAGTAAGTGATTTTAATAGTGATCCAGTCATCTTAGTAAAAATTAGGTAATATCTTGGAATTTGAGATACCCAGCTATTATCTCGTATGAACTTGTAGTTTGACAATGCTTCAAACTTCATGGCCCATTTCCAAGTACCACACAGGTTATATTCTTAGCTTCTGGAACTGTTGAAAATGAGCAAATCAACTGTCTCGCAGCTTACAAAATTGGATTAGACTCCCTGACGAAAAGAACAGTGACTTGAAATTTCATGTAACGCTCTGAAAAAGTGATTCCGCTTTCAACTGTTAACAATTCTGAAACGATTGAAGATTGTGAAGTTTCAGTGGATCTGTCATTACTTTTCCAAAGAATTACTGTTAGCAAACAATTTGAAATTAATTTCGAAGAATATCTTCAATAAGAAATGAGTCCATATTCAATAATGATGGCATGGGAAAAATTGCAAAATCGTCATTGTATGACAATATGACGCCAATCGATTTTGTCCTCAATGAAAATAATGTGACGTTTATTATTGATGGCGGATTTCTTCTGCATCGCGTTGTATGGAGTGGAAAATATATTTTTTCCATTATTTCAGATGAACATGTAAAGTATTTACAAACGCATCACAGTTGTAAAAATATTATTGTATTTGACGGATATTCAGTCCACAGTAAGAACATATTAGCAATAGAGCAGCTGAGGAGAACTGCTGCAATTTCGAAAACATATGGATTTTGTTTCGACGAAACAATAGTTGTACCAATTGTTAACCGAATCGAAGTAACAAAGAAGAACGCATCAATATGCTAATTACAAGCTGTGAATAGCACTACCAAACAGTCCAGATATGATGCGTATGTACTCATAATTAAAACGGCAATTGAAGAGTCCGAACCTGAAAAAACTGCAGTTATAACAAGACAATATATTGATCAACTAGTCATTTATTTGGGCGTACACTGTCTCATCAAAAGAACTTTTTTTTTCAAAAAAGTTGGCGAAGGAAATATAAAAACGGAAATATACTTGACCAAAAGTTTTGATAAGTTTCTTTGTTCCATAGATATGTTGAAAAGTCAAATTCAGAAACCATATTTTTATCATAATAAGCATAAGACAACTGATAACATCATTTGTGATATGTGACCATTATTTTGAGGATTGAAATGAGTATACTTCAGCAGCCTTGAAAGATAGACATATGCCAATATTCATTATGACATGAATTGCTAGGTCCATAAATCAATTGTTATCAAAATAAATTCAGTTGTTTTTTCTCAGTAAATCTTTCAGTTATTTAAAGAAAAAAAAACGAATGAAGTAGCTGTAGCTACCAAAGTTTGGTGAAAGTATTTAGCTGAAGTTGAAGAACAGCAGTAACAAGTTGGTTCAGCTTATATAATGTTTGTTGAAATTACTACTTCTAGACTGAATGTTGCCGAAGGAATGAGTTATTTTCAGAAATACATGTTGTGAATGTTACTATCATTTACTTTCATATACAGTGAGTTTCAAAAAGTTTGCGCCATATGAAAAACTTTTTTAATATCCATTTGTCGATAAAAATTGGTGAATTACAGGAAATTTGAATTTGAGTTGTCAAAATTTTGAATTTCCCTACGGTGTACAGGGAAGAACAAAAAATAGAAATTTCGATCAGAAGTCAACTACCCCCATTTTCGACATTATTGAAAAAATTTATTCAGAAAAGATGTTCAAAGTTGAAAATAATATTCAGATTCGAAATCACAGCCACCTACGTAATGAAAAAATTCCTTTTTGAAGGTTCTAGCCTCATAGAGAGTCCTAGTATCTTATATACACCTCAGGCACCCTACTCATATTACTATAATTTATTTCAATGCAAAATTAAGTCCAATTCATTATTCGAATTCGTATATTGATGTTTGTTGAAAATTTTTTAAATTTTCACTAGTTTTTTGGTGCAAAATTGATATTACACTCTGTATGTATATCCATAATTAACTATCAGTATGATTTGATGACAAGAAATGATTGAATAAATCAATTACTCAGACTGATAGTTATCATGGACATACATACATAGTGACATATCAATTTCGCACTGAAAAATCTAGTAAAACTTCAAACCATTCTCAACAGACATCGATATACAAGTTCTGATGATGAATTGTACTGAATTTCACATTGAAATATTATTATAGTAATATGAGAGAGGCGCCTAGGGTATATATGAGATACTAGTACTCTTTATGAGGCTAGAACCATCATAAAGAAATGGATTTTTTTTGTTTTGTCACGTAGGTGGATGTGACTCCAAATCTGAATGATGTTTTCAACTTTGAACAACTTTTTCGGATGAATTTCTTCAATAATGTCAAAAATAAGGGTAGTTTACTCTTGAACAAAATTTCTATTTTTAAATCTTCTCTGTATATCGTTCAAAAATTTAGAATTCTGACAACCCAAATGCAAATTTCCCGCAATGCATCAACTTTTATCAGGAATGAAATTATCTGACAAATCGATAATAAAAAAGTTTCCCATATGGTGCAAACTTTTTAAAACTCACTGCATGTATGAGTTATTTCATCATTTGAGTTGTTCGATTTAATATGATTTTTGTTGTCTTGACAAATTTGAATGTTTTACTCAACAAATTCTCTAGTTGAATCTTCAAAGCGAACGATGCTACTGTAACTACTATAGAGAGAGAGAGATAACTACTAGAGTATGATGGATGATTGCGGAAAAAATTTAGTAGAAATAGCTATCTTACTGACGAATGTACCTAAAAAAGTTTGCTCAGCCAACAATTCCCAGTGTTGCAAAACAATTGAATATTTTGTTAAATCTACTACACTGGTTAGTTAACCGAGTATTCTTGATATCATTTGTTGTTTAATTGTCCAATGTGAAATGACTGTTAGCAATCCATATTAGTTAAATTCACCATTTCACAGTTTTTCTTGTTATATTTATTTTATTATCATTCAACAAATTCTGAGCATGAATCTAATTGTGAAAATGACTAGAAGTTTTGGAAAATTCAACAAATTTTTGCCATTTCAACTTAAATTGATTCAACAACGGAATATTTTATACTGTGAGTATATTCAGAATTCCCCTTGAATTGTTGAATATTTAGATGTCCATTACTCCCGGATGCAGTGACGAAACATCGACGTTCCATTTATTGAAAATTTTTGCAAGCTTCATGATAAATAATATGATTCTCAGTTCACTATTGCAACAAAGCAAGCTATATTTTCCACATTCGATTTCGCTTGACTTGCCTAAGCTGACGGTACCTGTACTATTCTGGTACGTAACGATTTCTTCAGGAGATCTGAAAAATTGAGTTTATACCACTATCCTTCCAACAAAATATTTTGAATGTGACCTACTAGAATAAATGACAACAAAACCGGTCTGAAATAGTCAACTTGCATAATTGCTGGTAAACCATTCTCGGTGATTCCATCATACAGTGATGAAATCATCACCGAAAATGACCGAAAATGCTAAGGAAGTTGAATCACTGAATGAGTTTTTTCTTTCAGCATTCAATAATAACGCTCCTATTATTCAAAAAGAAGTGACTGAGAAACTCAGCACCTTGGCTAACAGACAATTCGAAAATTTTGAAAAAGGAGCGAAATAGAACGTTACAAAAAAAAATAAAACTGAATTCGTGAGATATAAATAACCCAGGAATTATAAATTAGCAGTACCAGAAATGAAAAAAAAACCTATTTGGAAAATAGTGATTCGAGAACTATTCGGAAAACTCTTAGAAAATCAGGTGTTTGTTTTTTTCGGAAAATTTCAACTTCTGATAATTTGGCCGACTTTGATGCATTGAATGAGTATATTTCCACTTACCTGCGAACTGTTCCTGATAATTATGATGAGAAAAAAATATTTACAGTAAATCAGTACATAGAGAACAACGAAATTATTTATTTCACATGATTACAATAGAAGAAGTTCATGATATTCTACATTCTATTCAGACTAATGCATTTGAAGTAGATAAAATAAACTCTAAAATGTTACTATATTGTCGCCCGTTTATTGACAAATGTATAGCTCACATTATCGATCGTCGCATTGAAAGATCCTACTTTCCAATGCTTTGGAAAAACTCCGTTGGTATATCAATTCCAAAGGAGAGCAGTCCCAAAGAATTTTCAGATTTTAGAATTGTGGGTTTGCTACCCACTATATTCGAAAGATTTTTATACAAACAAATCTATGAGTACTTTACATCGAATAATTTACTTCACGAGTGTCAATGTGGCTTCAGGCCTGGTAAAAGTACTGAAAAACAGTTTTGGCAGCTATAACTATTGATATCTTATCTGAAAATGATGCAAATTTATCAACTGCTTTGGTATTATTCAACTTCTCCAAAGCATTTGACACTATCAGATAAAAATTACTTTTTGCCAAATCAAGGTTCAATATTCAATAAACATTTTTGATCTGGAATTATTTCATAAGACAATCTCAAAGGATTTTGGTGAGTGGATCATATTCTTTGAGTCTATTTGAGGATCATTGTTTTTCATCATATACAATGCAGATACTTCAGATGAAGTGGAACGTTGTGAAGTGCAGGCTTATGCAGATGATACACAGTTGTATCTGAATTATAGTATGGAGAGCTCAGATGCAGCTTTGAATCATTAACGATGAACTCAAAAATGTTATTGAAGCAGCTGAAGAACACTGGAGCTGACTTTGGATAAATCTAAAATAGTTTTCTTTGCTGATAAAAATGAAGGGGTTATTCTGAAAAATAAAATGGTTATTCTCATAGACAACAATCCCTCACAAGTAAGTTGATCAGCTTGTAATTTGAGACTTGCCATAGGTTCTGATATGCGTTTCCCCCAGTACATCAGAAGTCTAGTGGGCAGAGCTTTTGGATCATTAAAGCTTATTTGGAGAAATCGGCTTATCCTTAGTTTCAAATTGAAACTAAGGAGTCACTTGTTTCGAGTCACTTCAATTACTGTGACTTCATTTACGGTCCATGCTCAACAATCGTTGGTAAAATGTGAGTTCAAAAGGTACAAAATAGTTGTTGTAGATTCATTTTTGGGATGAGGAAATATAAACTTTTCTCTCATAAACTCATTGAATGTAAGTGGCTCAACATGGAAGAAGAAGATAACTCCACTCAAGTACCATCGTTAAAACTTCTGAATATTACTGACCCACCAAGCCTGATACGATGCTTTACTCCTCGATCTCAAATACATTCAAATAATATCAACAACAAATCTACCTCCACGATGCCTCAGCTTGGACTAACGCTTTCTCAAAGGTTATTTGTCTTTAATGAAATCTGTATGTACAATATGTTACTAGAAGAGTTCAAAATAATGGATTCAAATGTAAAATGAGAAAAATCCTACTTTTCGAACAGTAAAACTGAACAAGATAAACTCTTTAATCACTCTACATATTACATATTATAAAATTCACACTTCCATAAGCATGCACTCTCAAATCTGGAACAATTAGATGCGCCAAATATATAACCTTTCACATTTACGTAATATCTCTGATAATGAAGCAGTCACCAATAATTCAATTGATTGATTAACTACATTGAATCTCTTTTGTACCGTAAGCCTTTCTGATTGTTGAGTAGGATAGCCACAGCTATAAATCTCATTATTTATTTATTTATTTACCATTTGTAATCTATCGTCAATGGAAGACGAGTTAGTATTATTATTATGATTATTATTATTATTATTTCATACCCGATATCTGAAACTACCGCATTATTTATCAAAATATCGAACTCATTCTCTTCACTCAATATATTCTGGCGAATTCTTTTTTGGAATCCAAA
The DNA here is from genome assembly GCA_015342045.1 of Leptinotarsa lineolata. NCBI lineage: Eukaryota > Metazoa > Arthropoda > Insecta > Coleoptera > Chrysomelidae > Leptinotarsa > Leptinotarsa lineolata. The sequence goes on along the minus strand of WOGR01002798.1, from coordinate 2,376 downwards.
GAATCCATATCGACCAATTCAACACTATTTTGGTTTTGGGTTTCTTCGATAATTTTGCATTGCTATGTTATTATTTATGCATGCTAAAATTACACGCGCACCTCTCTCAGCAAATTCCAATGAAGTTTCATGCGCTATGCCTGAAATTGTTTTCTCAATTGATTATAATTAGGGATTTCTCTTTCGATGCTTAAATAAGATTATGAACTGGAGATTCATTAATATTTTTAAAAACATCTCGACAGCTTGTTCGAGATGTTCTTAATCTCAGCAATCAATATTTGCAGCCGGATATAAATTTTCAGTCCAGGGTCAACCAGGCAGTTCACCCAAAACACGTAAGCCACTGAAGTATGGGGGTTCGAATTTAAATTATGCACACGCTGTTCATGTGCCTAATATAACTCATCAATATAAACAAAAAAAAAATAAAAAATTGCGAAATTCATGTTTACGTCTACTATATGGAATAAGAGGACGCGAAAGAAAATAGAAGAAATCTACATTGTGGCTGTCGTTTTCATGAAATATTTTGCACAATAACCTCTAATTTACATCGAAAAATAATCTTCCGTACAGGATAATATTGTCCCTGCCCTCTTTCGTCCGATTTCAGAATGAAGAGTTTTCAGGTTTTCAAGATTCAGTTCAAACAGTATTTATTCAACTTTTTCTGCTAATAATTCACTTTTCAAATTAGCTGCTGCTTATAAATTTATAGATTATGAGTAATATTGATATCGTGGTGTAATCATTCGCAATTGGTTTTTAATTCGTTTTTTTTCAAAAATGGGAGGTATTTTTGGGGTTGGGTGGAAGACCGCCAGGGTAACATTTTTTGCTTTCGAATTGAACTTCGCTCTTTATATCCTTTTTAGCCTATCAACCAAAATTCTACTGTGTTCAAGCATATAGTGAAAAACAATGAAGACTTTTATTATCACTATTATTAATAATATAATTTTCTTCACCTGCGCTGGTCATGCCCTATCTTCCGGAGCTCCAATACATTCAGTATGACGCATAAGTATTATCAATCAACGACCACCCCCACACCGTGGGGTAAGTGATAATTGGATCCGTGAATCATGTGCCCTGAGCAAACGCAGTGAGCAAAGAATGATAGACTTCTACATCTGTCCGGCTAATATTTCTGCCTTATTGCGGCAAGCCGGTATGATTTTAAGATTCGAGAGTAGGGAAGGCATCATTCCACCAAGTACTTCAATAATCAGAACAACCATCTTGACAGACTGGTCTGGATATAGTCTACGGAGTTCGAAGAGAAAATCTCAATATTTCATATGATTTTCCTCCTCTCTTCGGACGATATTTGTCTCGCCAGGAGCTGAAAACTCCACAACAAATATCGTCTTGCTCTGGTGATCGAAAAGGACTACATCATGCTTATTAGCCTGTATGAGCCTGAGGGTGCGGAACGAATAGTTTCAATAAATTAGGCACTTCTCGTTCCCCACAATGGATTCCATATCATCTGGAGCGTAGGGCAACACCAGTGTCTCATCAATACCGTAAGAGTGCAGTAGATGATAATGAAGCACTCTCAGAGCCGCGTTATGTCGATGATTATAGGCCGAGATGCATATGCTGGACATGCTGACAGCAAGTGCATTAGGGTCTCAGACGCCGCGCGGCAGAACCTGCACCTTGTGTCAGGAACCTCTGTACCCATCACGCAACTGCCGTAGCCAAGGTCTTCAATGTTATTGAAGATCCCATGCATTGGCTTATCCTTGTGTTGCCGCAGAAGTGAAGTAATCTCTGCGTTTATTATATGAGCCTTTTGCTGAACGGGTTTAAACTCAGTGACAGAGTTGTTATCACTTCGTTCAGTGTCAAAAACTAGACCGAGTTTATCAGCTGCTCGGGTAGTTGCCCTAAAGAGAAATGCTCTCCTGCTCTCTCATGATCGCGGACCATGCAGAGAAGGGGATCCAAACTCCTGACGACTTTACAAGCTACATCCAATACCATTCTTTCATGTAGACACTTCAAACTCAAAAGTTTACGGTCTCCCTGTTGTCGGGGGAAGTACAACCGTGAAACGGACGATTTGGGATGCAAACTCCTATGAAGATGCATCGTTTTTCGGGTCTTTACGTCGAGTTGATTCAGCTCCTCTCGAGTCCATTTCACTACTCCAAAACATTGAATTAAGATTGGAACGGCAACCATATTCGTTGCAGCAACTTTGTTTTTCCCCGACAGTTCCGATGACCACATCTGTCGGAGTTTGTGCTGATACTTGCCGCGGAGAGAGTTCTTCACTGCTGTTACTCCTTGTGAGTGGCGTTGTTCCACTCCGAGGTAAGTATACGTCTCTCCGGCATCCAGGTGGTGTAGGATGCTTTCATC
>WOGR01002797.1:380-16831 GCA_015342045.1 Leptinotarsa lineolata | reverse complement strand
CGCAAGGCATCTGAGCAACTGCAAAATAAGCTCATGCGATGTTGTATCAAATCCCTTGCGGTAATCGATCCAGGTCATAGAGAGGTTACGCTTATATTGTATCGAGTCCTGCGTTACACATCTATCGATGAGCAAGTTCTCTTTACATTCAGCGACTCCTCTCTTCGACCCTCTCTGCTCAAATATCCGTTCGAACACTCGGTCAACTGCGGTGAATATTTGTATCTATGAGATGTTTGTAAACAACTTATAACACGAATTTAAGCAGGTTATCGGTCTGTAATTCTTAGTAATCGACAAATCTCCCCTTTTGGGGATGAGAACGGTCCGCCCCTCGACAAACCAATCAATATTATTAATATCATTATCATTATTATCATCATTATTATTATTATGAATCTGATCAAAAATATTATCAAAGAGGTGGGGAGGAGGGATCAGAATTACAATCATCATAAATCATTCTGTACTGAGAGACTCGTACCTTCCCTATCAAAGAGGTTCCTTTAGCCCAAACATTCAATTTGAGCAGCCGCTACAAAGCAACAGCTTCGTCCGCCAATCACCCAACAAAAGAGCTGGATCATCAGATGCAGCCACTACAGACCCCAGCAAAAAATCGAGTTTTTTCTATTTGTTTCCAAAAATTTTGTTTTTAATTTTTGTACTGAATATAAAAAATTATCATCGGTAATCCTCAGAAATAGATCATTCTTGGCTACTCTTCTTGAAATCATGGATATTGACAAAGTGGCAACAGACTAATATCAGAGAACAGCTTAAACTACATCGGATGTTTTGGAAGTCAACCAACATCATTTTCAAACTGCCCTGACATGTATCATGTCGAGAAAGTTCAGAAATAAAGCGAATCAATGGAGAAATGAAGAAGTGAAGTAAATTAACTTCAAATATCCCTACTTATATTTTCCCAATTCTGAAGACGGAGGTAGATTCCATCCTCTAAAAAGTCCAGATGTGTATCTATATAATTTCTCAGCTATTTTTATAAGGACGAATTCATAAAATACTGCAAGTTACTGATGAATAGGATATTTACTCTGTGAAAAGTACTTTGAATTCACGCAATAACTCCTCAAGGTGAAATGAAATGTTTACCCTTTTCACACGTGTATGAAGATCGATGAAAACTTCAGTTTCCTACATTTGTTTACTTAAATGAAAATACCAATCACCAATGTTAGACATCAGAATACAACAGGTACAGGATATTATAGAAATAATCAATGATGTCAAACGTTACTACTACCATTCCTATTCAACTACAGATGATTCCTACCTTCTACCTTATCTATTCGATAAAAAATTACCTATAGTTACTGACCATAAATCTCTACAATGGTTATTGGACAATTAGGAACCTTCTTTGAAACGGGTGAGATGTCGCTCTAAATACAATACTGTAATGGGACAAGAAATATTATGCTGCCGATGCTTTGACAAAAAAAAAGCTACACCCCATAGAGAATCAATTGTTAACAGTAAACTCCGATATGAAAAAAAATCGAATAAAAGATTTTGTCGAATTTTTTCGTAGACCTCATGAATTTGGAAAAAATCCTTGATTCAGATGAAATTGCTAAATTATTTTATTTGTGATTTTCAACTTATCATTGGTGAAAATCATAAACCAGAAAAAATTAAAATCGGCAAACACAAACGGAGAAAACGAACAGACTGTTTTTTTGAAAAATGGGAATGAATACTCTCTATGTTTCTATACCACTTGTATTTGTAACTGACGTTTTCGTCCTACAAAGACATTTTCAGATGAATACAATAATCTCATGATGATCTCCTGCCACGTAGTAACGGCAACATCCATCAATTCAGTATTTTTTTGTTTTTCCTAAAAAACAAATTATTAATCTCGTACATATAACCCGAAGTTTACCAAAGAAATCTAAAGAACTACATTGTAAAACGAATCATATGAAGGAACAATTTGTTCAGGCCAGTTTCAAACTCTACACTGTAGGTTAATGGACTGACACCTATCAGAAAACAACTTCTCTCCTGGCTAATACCACGAAGGGCGTTATATCCAACAGGTGTCACATACATTCTAAAACTTTTTCTGGAATATTTGAAATCTAACCCAGTTTGTGGTATAATATTTTAAAAATAATTGAAGAAAACAGTAAGTCCGACAATGGAGACACATTTCAAAAACTCAGCTGTCATAACTTTGGGAAGTGAAATACCACCATGAAACCAAAACTGCACACAGAAAGTATGAATTGAACAAAATCATTCATATCAAATGTTCATTACTAGAATAATGATTCAGGGCACCACAAACTACATATATACTTGTGTAACACGCTAAAAATCCAAAAATGGAAGACACTTATGGGTTCTATGTTTTGTAGTTCAACCCTACACAGTTTAGAAAATATCTATGGAGAATATCCTAGCAAAGTGTTATCGCTTGATGGAATCAAATTTTCAATAATTATCGATAGTTTCACACTTTGCACCCGAGCATGAACTATCCAATTAAACATAACTGATACTTCTGAAGAAAGGTTGGTAGGGTAACAGGATCAATTTCTTCTTAGAAAAAAAATATTGTTTTCTTTCCGACGTTTCGAATTCAATTGAATTCTTCCTAAGGGCTCGAAAAGTAGTTTCTCCGTGTTAATATTACTATTGTTGAAACCATCAGATATATTGAATACATTTATTAAATACATACATCAAATTCGAAACGTCGGCAAGAAAACAATTGTTTTTTTCTAAAAAAAATTGATCCTGTTACCCAACTAACCTTTTTTCAGAAAAATTATGGAATCACTAAATTAGTTAACTGATAACTGATATTTTCTATGGTCTAGTAACATTCATATTGTAGTACCGTAACCCTAGTGAAATAACCTGTGTCTTAGGTTCAAAAACAGATTTTTGTAAACTTCTCGAAATTATCGTACACTATATATCTCAAAAAAGTTCTGATGATAGAAACCCCGTTGAATGGTCAAATTTTGGTTTTATTAAAAACTGAAAACTTCAGAATGGAAATCTCTCAACCGACCGACTACAAAAACAAATATTATATGCAATTTTGGGAATGTGATATTTATTTCAAATTATCAAAGATAACGTAGAAAATCAATGCCCACATGACAAAACACTCAGACTATTTTCATAAACACATGAGGAACATGAAAGTGATGAAAGATGAGAAAATCAAAAATATTTGAAATAAGCGACAAAATCGATCCCTCAGTAATGAAAATTCATAAGAACACGTTCATTGAATATATCCCACAAACTGAAACATTACATCTGAAAATAATTGTGACATGAAAGTTGAAACCATCAAATTTAATCATCAAGTAGTGAATCATAACTATTAAAAAACTCACGAAGGAACGATTTTTTCAGATATGAACGCTATATATACGGTGTACTTCGAAAGAAATTCTCGAAATGTCAAGATAACAAATAACAATGACAAAAATAACTTATCTTATCTTCTCTTCTCCCCTTGGGAAAGCAAGTATAACCTCTCAAAAATATATATTTTTAAAATTTGTCAACACAAAATGATTTAACTTCACAATAAACATTATCAGTTACAATGCAGAAATTATTTCACTATGAGATGTTTTGTTTTTACGATTTGATCATATGCACAATCCTCTCATAAACCTGCTGAACCAGAGAGAAGTGAAGTTAACTAAAACGTAAATAATCAAATAAAAACATTTAACACTGATTTTTAAAGGATTTGTCAAACATAACTGTCGACTTGAAAATTCAAAGTCTTCTACCAGTCTCATTCTGTTCAAAAATAATTTATCAAACCATTTGAGAGACCACTAAGGTGATATCAAATTGTTATGTATTTTTTGTATTTTTGATTATGGTAGGTAGTATTATTAACAAATAATAATTAGTACATATTTTTTATTATTGTGTTCATATGCCTGTGATGTTTTATATTTCAAAAATATAGTAGGTGAAACAGGAAAATAGCTCTTCGGACGACGACGATGCTGAAAAATCAAATGAAGAATGGAAATATGTTGATTCTCGATCTGAAAAATTATCACGAAACAATTATGAATGGAACTACGAGTAGTCAAAAACCAACAACAAATATACAGCAAATTGAAAAGTACAGTTACAAATTGGAATATATATCCGCTATTTGAATCCACGACTCAAAAATTCAATTGATACAATAATAATAGATTGCCAAAACATAATGTTATGTATATTGGGTGAAATTGAAGATTAAATATTATTTGCTGTTTGGAAATTGAAGGAATAGCTGAAAATAGTAGTTATCACCCGAGGATGATTATGAATATCAACAATCGAAACGTCATGAAGTAACGTGATTTGAAATCGCTTAATTTTTAATTGCATTAATTTCTTTCTTGTTTTAATTGTTAAATTTTTTACTTATATTTTATTTCACCATGAATGCATTTCGTGTCTTTTTGCTTAATATATTTGCTATACTTAATGAGGATATGATATTGATAAGAACGGTTTGCATGGAAGAGAATCGAAAGTAAATGCCACTATCCATGCACCAATACCACAAGACGTTACTTTTTCGAAATCATTTTCAGGGTTCATAAATTATTATGGTAAGTTTGTTAAAAATCTTTCTACAATATTGCATCTTTTACACAATTTTTAGAAAGCAAAAGTTAAGTGGGACTGGTCTCTGGATTGACAGGTAGCTTTCGAGGAAGTCAAGAAAAAGTTATTTTCCTCACCTACTTTAGTGCATTACAGCCCAGAGCTACCATTACGTATGGTTACAGACGCGAGGGAATACGAGGTAGGTGCATTGTTAGCACGTATAACTCCGAAGGGTGAAGAAAAGGTAATATATGATGCTTCACGATTTTATCAGAACGAGAACGTAAATTTTGCATTCTTGAAGAAAAAAGTGCTGACAGTAATTTTTCAAATCAATCAAATTCCATATTTTTTTTACATAATATAATACAATGTACATTGGTAACGGACGACAAGCCTCTTTCATTTATTTACCATCCAAATAAGAATATACCGCAATTTTCTGCAAATAGATTACGTATATGGGCGATGACACTTTTCAGTTATCAATATGACGTTGAAGAAGCCAAATCGGAAAATAATCCAGCTGATATATTGTTACGTTTACCTCAAACATTAGAGGAAATTTCTGTAGAAAACGTAGATCTGAAATATGTCCATTATTTTTCATAGAATGAACATTTCCCTATAGATTTCGAAGTAGTTCAGGAGGCCACGGTCAAGAATGATTAATTAAAAACTATTTCGAATTTTGTTAAATATGGTTGGCCTTCAGGATCTTACAAATTTGGCAAAGATGAAAATGTTCGCAGTTTTCATAAAATAGATTCAACCATTGAGTCGGATTATTCAATGTGGAATAAAAGAATCGTATTTCCTTATGAACTGCATCATAAAATACTGGAAAGTTTGCATCGTAGCCACATGGTTATTTTGAAAATGAAGAGTCTGAATGAAGAGTCTGAATAAGAATTTTTCGATAACTTTATGTGCTAACAGTAAGTGGATAGAAGTGAATATTATGACTTCTATTACGTCAACATCAACCATTGAAGTTAATAGAACACCTCATCTCTGTTTGGAATATGATGAAACAGCAGAGCACATACTTTGTGCCTGCCCCGCCGTGGACCGAATCAGGTTTTCAGAGTTTGGTAGGACAACACTTTTGCCATCTGACCTGAAAGATCACTCACTATACAAACCAATCGGCTTCGTCAAGAAGCTGAGTTTATTTGGTAGATTTTGAATAGGTGTGAGCCACAATAAACCCTTGTGGGTTGCGGTGGAGGGTCGAATAGACCCACTCATTTCTGACCCAACCTAACCTAATAGAACATATTTTGTTTCACAAGATATGGACTACCGGAACAATTAGTAACAGACAACAGAAGCTCTTTTCGTTCTGCAGAATTTGATAATTTGTTATAACAAAATAATATCAGACATATAACAACACCGGCATTTTATCCGGCATCTAACGGTGCGGCTGAAAATTCGGTAGGCATAATTGAAAAAGCGTTAAAAAATGCACTGGGTAAGTATAATAATGTAACGAATAATACGACAATAAACAATTTTTTATTTGGCGATCGTTCAACTCCACACTGAAAAACAAAATTAACACAAGAAAAAATATTCCTTAGGAAAGAGTTATGCACTCGTTTGAATTTGTTATTACCGCATGATCAATCAGATTTGGAAAGTTTCATCTCAGAAGCTCAAAATAGGCAGAAACACCATTATAAAGGTAACATATTTGTTCATTTCAAAATTGGTTTTTAATTGACAGTGCGTGATAATATAAAACCAAATACGATTTGGTGGATTGAGACAGTTGTTTTGAAAAGCATAGAAAAACTGTATATATTTCAACTGTTTCCGCTAGAAAAATATTCAATGGAAACGTCATTTGAATCAAATGAAAAACTTTCATGTAGAATCAAAATCAATTGACCGACGTGAATCAGTTGATATATCTCAAAATGGGGTAGATGATATGTTAACCCCAGATAAGTTTTAACCATCTGATATTGTTTCAAATAATGAAACATTGGAAAATTTTGTTGAAATAAAGGATACTAGACGTATGCGGGTGATGATACTCCCAGAGCGTTCAGAACATGAATAGTTTTTTCCATTTATTTATTTTTATGAATGAGTGAAGATTTTGTTTAAGAGAAGATGTTTTGTATATTTTTATATTTTGCAACACTTTGTATGGGGCAGCGTACTTGTACGAATACGAGATCATTTTTTTATATGTTAACCTGTTTTTGTGTTTGAGTATCAGTTGAAATAAAGGCTTGTTTGGGGTACACTTCAGCTCTTGTTTTTATTTGTTGTGATTTTCTTCAATTTTGAATAAATATTTCATTTTCTATCTATATATTATTTTGAAATGAAAATTGCAGGGAAAAATTGTGCAAAAAATATTGGAGAAATTGAAATTAATTCGAATCAAAATTGAATTGAATCTCAATTGGAATTGAAATTGAATTGAATTGAAATTGAATTGAATTTCAATTGGAATTGAAATTGAAAGATTGATTTTTGATAAGGAAACGTTTTGGATTTCCACTTCTTCATCTTCATACTTTCAGATACAAAGTTGAAAAGCACTTTCAAAACAACTACTTTCATATAAACACTGAATCAAACGGAAGAAACAGTATTTTTGAAACAACTACTTTTATATGAACCTTGAATTATGTGAAAATGATTTTTTTCTATCCAATTTATGCTCCAAATATGAGTTATGGGATTAAATAAGATTCCATTCACAAGAATGCTCCACAGTATATAAAAGAGATAAAATTTTACTTTCATGAAACACCTGTCTCATAGCCTGTTCAGCACCAATCTGAATAACATTACAAGATTAGGCACTCAGTTCATTCATAACTTCACACTTTCATTCCAAGAATCTTTTGAATCTACTCATGTTACGATGGAGAAGTAGAAATCCAAAACTTTCATTGTCCAAAAATACGGGAGAAAATAATATTGATATATCATTTCAGAAATGAGTGAGTTATGATAATTTATATGAAAAAATCAAATGCTGACACTGAATAGGATATACAAGTATCACATCTTCACGGCTTGAAGCACTATTTCGAGTGAGATCTGAACCAAAGAGGATTTTTTCTGAAAATGGTGGCCATGGCCAAATCTAAAATTTCCCTGATAAACATCTTCATTCTGAACGCTGTGTAGTTTTCAAATCATCATCCTGGACAGGTTGCCCAACTGAAAAATACACATGCATCAACAATTTGTGCATGAGTCGACAAAGTTACTGTTACGAACAATCGAAGATTCTGGTAAATTTTGTTTTTTCTCTTAATTCACAAAAAGTAATGAATTTCGCTCTTTCAGATCGGTTTTTCCAAATTATCCAGTATATTTATGATTATCATGTGAAAACATCATATTTTATATTTCATTGTCAACTCCGAAATCTGTCGATATAAAAATTCCAGTAAGCAGAACACGGAACAAAATCATTTCCAATTATACATTTCTTCATTCTGTAATGAGAATTGGCCACAGTTTATCAGTTATGGAAACAACGATTCATGTAGTTCAGAATCAATCTTATCAAATTATCATATTTTGATGATATGTTATTGATTGGTCTCAGAACCCACGAAAATATCGATGATTCACGTTTGTGTTTCCCGTGTATTTAGTTCGAGCTATCATCCAGCTTCAATTGTAGAAAGAATATATGCTATACAAAAAAAACATGTGTTTCATTCAGAATTCTGTTCCTGATACTTATATATTATTTCGATGACTCAACTGTATGTTTTGATATTCACCGATCGCATTTCTTAGAACGTGACATCAGTAACTCCTACCAAAATTTTCAGATACTCACCTGACTGTTGAGGCCCACATATATAATTGGATTGTAGCATATACTACTTTTCGCTAACAAGGCTGGAGCGACGCCTGCGGCTGGAGAGATGAACGACGAATCCACAAATTGCACTAACAAGGCCGAAATTGCGTAGGGCGACCATGCAACGATGAAAGCGACAATCATTAAAAAGACCATGTATGCCACTCGGCCTTCTGCTTTTGTTGTTTGTCCCATGTGGATTGTACTCTGAGAAGAAAAATATTTATTATTTTGAAACCAAAATTGGTATAATGAATAGATCCTGTTTTTCTATATGTCCTGAATTAAAGGAGTCAGAACCACAAAATATAATTTGAAAAATGTGTATTGGGAAATATATGTATTACAAAAATTGTCATGGGAAAAGTGATTCATGCATTATTTAAGGGTGGTATTCAACAGTCAACCAAATTCACCCAATCTTTTTGTACAAAAAAATACTTATGTTTTTCAAAAATACCAAATGCTCATCAATTATATACATAATCTAAGAGCAACAACTAAATATTCACATCATGCTGTTCTTTTATATCATTTTCATTTCTAAAATTATTTTTTTTTGCTGAAGATGCTAAATGTTCACCAAATTTTATTCCACATTTAATTCCATCGTGATACCCAGATATGAAATTTTTGTCATCTTATGTCGGTTTGATGTTAAAAAATATATTTTTCGAACAAAAATAAACAATGTTCACTATATTTTATATCACATTCAATTTCAAAAGCATACCTAGTTTTTCTAATTCTTGTTAGCCTAAGTATCACTCATAAAAAAATCTATCATGTTTTATTAGATCTCATTTATAAATGTGGACAAATAGGCCTGAAGAATTTTTGGAAATGAATCAATATAATTCATATATTTATAATGAAACACGACATTAACAAAACAAAACTGCAAATGAAAAAGTCTTATGAATTCTTGAAAACAAAACAATGCATTTCTCTAATAGAAAATCAAACACAACATCCACAAAACAAAAATTGAAATGAAACAAGCACTTATTATACATAATCATCCCATGACAGCTTCAAAATCCACAACTCTTGTGAAATTGATTTTGCGATTATTTTACAAGGACGTACTGAACTCAATGAGTCAAAAAATTTATGGAATGTCTGATAATATGGATCTTCCCAAATTACAGGGACGTTTACTGAATACATTAAAATATTTTCAGTTTTTTCCAGTATAAACCTAGAGTTTCACTATTTGACTCTTCTCCAAATTGAAAAGTACCTGATTTTCTTCCATTCTGAATATTTCCCAAAATTTCATAACAATCAGATTGCCATCTTCTCCGACTTCAATATCTCCGATACTTCATTAAAAAGTTTCAACACGTCAGGTATGCTATCAGCGCCACTCAAGAAGTCATCAAAATGAAAATCGTTTGCTATAGCTCGCAATGCAATAGGGTATCTTTCAAGGTTTTCTAGAGATGATTGTCTCAAACATCGAATCGCTAGAAACGGACTGGATGTTGAGCCAAAAGTAACAGTATTTAATTCGTAAATATCGATCTCGTCAGAATGCATGTGATATTTTCTAAAAATGCTTTTCACACTCTTTCTCTCCTCACATTACTGTTTCTTTCATATTGCTCTTGAATAATATCATTTTTTGAAGGCAACCTACAAAAAGTAGTATTTTCTGTTTCGAAATATCTCATTTGCCCACTTATAATCCAACCCAGCTTGGTATTATGCAAAACTGGCAGATTCTTTCCTGACATGTTTTTTTCTGAATTCAACAAATTCCAAAATAACCCTTTTCCTATAAATAAATACACTTTATGTGATGCATGGAACTGAGGATCAGTCAAATATAAATTCGATGGAATTCGTAACGTATCACGATATGACTGCAATCTTATATGAGTGTTGGAGACTTATAAAAAACATCTCCATCGCTAACGCTTCCTACTCACTGTACTAACCAATTGCAACTGTTAGATGTAGCTGTTTACTCTCCATTTAAATCAAGACAAAACAGTGTGATGAACAATTAGATGCTGTTGAATCCCGCTAAAACCGTAGCAGTTAATAATATTCCTGATTTGATGAAAACAATGACGTCACAAGCTTCCAGTCAGATAAACATATCCAGTGGATTCAAGAGATCTGGCAAACATCCATTCCATCCCGATATATTTGGAGATATGTACTTTGCAGTCTATGACAGGAGTTTTTCGAATTGCAAATTACTTGTCTTGTCGAATTCAACTCAGCTTATCTGCTGTTATGGGTGAACCGTCATTTTTACAGCACGATTTGGATAGTTTATCTGGTAACTCTGAATCGTCTCTAAGCATACTGCAAACTGAATATTGTTCACTCTTCAAGAACAAAACAATGTTCTAGATGATTTCGTTACATCAGTTATTCCATAAGTTGCAGTAGTCGTAAACTCCTCAAGATCAAGTTATTTCAGAAACAAGAGTAGATTTGTTTTAATACAACCAAAATGACGCTGGTGATACACTAAGCTCATCAACGGTTCTCTGTGTCATTGGTGACATCAGAAACCTCAAAACTATATTCAAAAGCAGCACCAAGAAAGACTGAAAGGAAGACCACAAATATAATTGGGTACAGTAATACAATTTTTGAAAAAAGTTACAAATATAATTATCATGAATCTATAGAATATCATAACGTTTTGAATATAATAAACGGAAGTCATTTTTTGTGAAGAAAAATCAGTATTTTATCGACCTTTTGGGGGTATTTTCATCTTCAATCTGAAAAATATACCAATGAAGAACTTTATACAAGTGGAAAAAAGTCAAACTTTCAGTTGAAACTAGATAATGATATGAAAAATGACTCAGTTGGTCATTGAGCTTTATCGAGAATATTCTAGTGCCTTATAAAGATTTTGTACTGTAGAAAATAAATGAATCAACAGAGTTTCCATTGATGTGAATCAAGTAAACTAATTGGGGCCGATATTGCTTTTTGTTGGAATAATTCACTTTTTTCATTTTTGAATTTACCTGGGAGTAGTCAACAGTATCAGTTTCAAAAAGTTTCATCAATAACCCCTGTTGGGTAACTGGGCAAACATACAGAAAATATTTTGCAGTTCTCTGGGAGAGTTTTACATAGATGAGACCAGCAGATAAAATGATATCAAGGTAAATATGGAAATGATGAGAACGACAAAAAATCAACTGACAAAAAGCAATCATACAATCATACAACATGCAAATATGACATTGGAAATTTTAACAAACAATAATTCGTTGTCATATAATAATTGTAGTGATTAAAATCAAATCAAATATTTTTTTACCTGTCTCATAGTGGTGATTATGTGAATATAGCTGAACAGTATGACAATCAGAGGTAGAACGAGACCAAAGGCGAACAGGAACAAAATGTAACTCATTGCATTTGTTGATTGTTCTTCCCAATTAACTGAGCAACTGAAAAAATCAAGTGATTGTCTTACAAAGTTGATTCCACACAAGTTTTCTGTCATCAGACAAAATATCATTCAGTATCATACTTCGAGACAGGAAAAAAGTGTCTTTGAAACATTCGTGCCAGCAATTTCCATTATTTGAAACATGAGTCATATAATTTATTTTTTGGTTTTTATATATAAGTTCAACGAAGATGTAAATTTTCATGAAACACAAGGATAAATTATGTTTCAAATTGTTATATAAATTCAGCAGTAAGAAAATCATCATATCGTGTAAAAACTGATGAAAACTAACGAATTGAGTGTATTTTTTTCCTGACAAGTGTTACGATGAAAAATATATTTTCAGTTCTAGTTTGAATATATTCAAATACTTCGGCAACTTCTTTCAGAAAATTATAGAGAAATGTTTAATGCATTTCAACTCGTATTTGCTCCATGCATGATAAATATAAAATGATAGGTAAATATATTTTTGTCTGCTGTCAACGGACATTTGGTTGAAGCTGGGATGATTCTGCAACCGTGTTAGGAATCACACGTTAAAATGTGAGACTTCGTTAGTCCTTAGCTGGCACAAGTTTCTCAACTTCCGAGAGTTGTCGTTCTTATGGGGGCGACAGCTGATTAACGGAAAGACAGATTTCAAACAGACAGAAATACATTTTACATTTTTTTGATACTGAAGAAAGTGGATGTGGTGAAGAATTGTTGTTATCACATAGATATTTCTCGTTACAAATATGCTTGAAAAGTCCAAGGAGAAATTCAAAACAAATTATTCTCAAGCTGAAAGATTTTCAATTTTTGAAAATGATGAATTATGAAAGCTTCAATTTTTAAGTCAATAGCGAAATTTTGAAAGCAAATTCTACCTTCATTGAGATATTTTTTATTTTGTTGGGTACTTTTTGGAATCGAATATTGAACTCGATGTTCAAAATAAGGCATCGAAATGATAATGACAAAACTTCGTCATTCACTATAACAAGTACAATCAAAATTACAGAAAGTAAAAATAAACTACTTTCAGTGCAGAAGTGAATAGGACGAGTATCAGCAATAACAAGGCAAATCGAATTAACCGTGAGAATATGATCACAAACTCAAGAAATTAGTAAATGTAAACGCTGTAGAAAATTTCTTCATGTATTGCCAAAGTTGTTGATTGTATAGGATCGAAATTCACAGGGTAGTTGATCGTAATATTTGGGTGCATTATACGAGAATCAAAGTGAGAAGAGTGAAGATTTGTGTTTAGGAATGACTGAAACTGAACTGTTCAACGTGGTGAAACTATTAACTGTTGAGAACGTTCTGAGCTCCTTCAGTGGGTGAATAACTTGGGAAGCTGAATACACTTATTTGTAATGGAAGGTTCAAAGAATTTCTTTGAAGAAGTGTATAATTGTAAAATCTTATTGCAAAGCACCTTCGACTTTCGTCATTATCAGTGCTCACTAGTCAGGTAGCAGGATGTATCGGAATGTAAAAACACAGTACATTTGTAAAATTTGATTTACTCAAAAACTAATTCGCCTTATTGAATAGAACTAGCTGATACTTGATGGAAATCCATATTGGAACTCATTATTACAATAATACAATTTTTAAATGATTTTCACTATAAAGGGTTTGACAAAAACCACGACACGTGTTTCGCTACACAATAGCTTTCTCAAGCTTGAGAAAGCGTTATAATGCGTAGTAACGCTCGAGGAAGCGTATTAATGCGTATTTACGCTTGAGAAAGCTATTGTAAGCTATTGTATTGCGAAACACGTGTCGCGGTTTTTGTAAAACCCTTTATAGTGAAAATAATACAATGAACTGTATAAATGTATTAATGAATTTTAATTAGCCTAATAACCAACAAAATACATGTTGGGATTGAGGCCATGTGGCCCAGTCAATATGTGATATTGACTGAGCCACATGGCCTCAATTTTCAACATGTATTTCGTTGTTTATTAGGCTAATTAGATTTTATATAGATCAAATTTCAAAAATGTATTATGTTCTCACAATTCGATGCTTCCTGCTGCCTGACTAGTGAGCACTGATGATGACGAAAATCGGAAGCGCTTTGCAATAAGATTCTACAATTATACACTTCTATATGAGAATTATTCGATTCTTTCTTCAGTAAGTATTGAGATTGACAAGAGGTTGAAACTTCAATTCAGGCGAAGAGCATTCAAATGTCTCAAAGTAGGACAATAAATCTTTTCGCAATAAGACATTTTTGACAAGATCAGTGACTCGCATAGCCTAAGTTTCAAGTTAGTGTTGAACAAATCACGATTTGAAGACAGTTGCTTGAGAACGTTTTGAGAAGTTTGAATCAGATAGCTAACAGGATAAAATTTCAGGATCAAACAGCAATCCTGAATTTTTCCATTAAGTAATTGCTCATTGTGGGAGAAAGCCAAGTCTCAGGAATACCAAATATATGAATATTTTCATTCAAAATGTACTCCGAGAGCAAAATAAACCCTGAATAATGATTTCACAATCAAATTAGCAAATTTTCAAGTTTCAGATATTGAAGGATATTTTCCAATCGTAACATATTCAAAACAAACAATTCTGAAGGTGAAATTAGTAGGGGTGGTAATATGGAAAAGAAAAAAGATGTTTGTTGACTCAGTAGTTATACAGATCATGAATGCATATAAAACCAGAAGCTAACAAATATAGTAAAGATGGAAGTAAACGAGTTATATGGAGTTCCACTCAGAGGTTTCTCTGGAACTAAGGGTCCTTTTATCAGCAGTTCCGCTTTCGTGCAGCTTACTTGCATAATTGCAGATGGAACAGGATTGCAGCCAACGTGTGGAAGATATCTTTGATAATAGTTGCTTTGATTCTATTACGATTAGCAATATTGAGTTAACTTTCAGAATATTCATAAATATGGTCCTCATGGCATCAATCGTTTTGTGATTCCTCCTAATTTCAGATGAGATATCGGTTCAATTTTGAGAAACAGCTTTTGTTCTTAATCTCGAAGGAAAATAAACTGCTAACAATAGCTAATTCGATAGGTACTTCAAAAAGATAGCTTGGGACAGAAATGAATTAACGTTTCTTTTCTGTTTTGAAACAAAAAACCACCAAAATATTACGCCAAAGTATGCAATCCTGCGACTGTACGAGTTTCTTCAATTCAATATTCTCTTAGAGAAGTTCGATTTCATCCTTGACTCCTAGTAATTCACATTTGATGTCGGCAATCGTAGTTTCTGATTGAATTTCTTGTCCAGATATTTCAATACATTATAAATATCAGTCTAGGAAAGTTAGAAAGTCTGATTGATTGCACCAATTATTGCTCTAATCCCAGTGCTAATATAGATGTTCAGCTTATCGTAAAAATTGTTTATGTTTTCGAAAAACTAGTTTTTGTTCAATAATTCCTCCTCATTTCTTATATTATTCTCATTTTCTAACAAACTCAATCGAATATTTCGATTTCAGTGATTTTTTAAAATGCAATATTCTCTTCTTGGTGTGAAATCTCATTTTACCATTTTGAATTTTTGGCATTGGTAACAAGACAATCTGAACACGAAGAAGCATTTCCTATCCATTTCATCTCATACCAATTATTTAAATTTCTGTTTCCACAGATCTAGGATTTCTCTGAGCAGTCTGCAGCAGTACTCCATGATTCAAATAAATCCTGTATTTTCTTTGAATTACCAAGATTTTAACGATATCAAATTCAATTAAATATTTATTGTTTACTTCCATCAATTTCAGAGTAAATTGAAAAAGTCAGTGTCGAAAAGCATTGTTCCTCTTTACATTCAAAGACTTCTTGTTTCATTGTTTCAATAAATATTCTATAGGAAATGATGCACAGACAGAGATGGTGGTGAGTGGCATCTGTGAATAAACCCACTTGAAGAAATCGATAGCCCCAAGACCTGAATACAGCTCCGTTGCTGATATATCTGATGGGGAAGATTCCTTCCGAAATATCAGAGGAATGTGGCTCAGCAAATATCTATTTTCTTAAGTGATGCTTTCTGGAGGTGAATCAACGGATCAGGATTTGTAGAGTTTCATGCACTGAATTCTAGGGTAAGACACTGTTTTTGATTACTACTTTAGAAGGGTAAATTTTTGAAGCTTTCTATTGAGGAACCTACTGAAAATTTCAATATTTATGAAAAATCATTTGCGAACTTCGAAGGCATACTGGCCAATTTTTGTGATTTCTATGCATTTTTATATTATTT
Organism: Leptinotarsa lineolata; assembly: GCA_015342045.1. NCBI lineage: Eukaryota > Metazoa > Arthropoda > Insecta > Coleoptera > Chrysomelidae > Leptinotarsa > Leptinotarsa lineolata. The sequence goes on along the minus strand of WOGR01002797.1, from coordinate 675 downwards.
TTTTTTCAATCACACTTCTCATTAAACCATAATAATTTTTCATTGGTATTTTTTCACGGACAAAACACAACACTAAAGAAAAATCCTCAAGGCGCTCTAAGAGCGGTGTTTGTGTGAAAGTAGCAATTCACATTGGATTTGAATCGCTAGAGATCAAATTCATTTGGAAAAACTTCGTCAGAAAATCCATTCCACATAAACGCAGTTATCTGAATGGAAGAATTCTTGAATATTGAAGTTCAAGGTGTACTGAGTTGAATTTCAAAACGATGAGCAGCGACAGTCCGTCGCGTAT
>WOGR01002796.1:0-16832 GCA_015342045.1 Leptinotarsa lineolata | reverse complement strand
GCTGACGAACGTCAACCCTCAGAAGTCGAAACTTGTGCGAGCAATGGATTAACGAGGCCTTACCTTTTAACGTGCGATTACCCAGCACGGTGGCCCCTGCCGGGGCCACCGTGCTGGGTAATCGCACATAAGGGCCCGGCAGAAAGCTCAAGGACATACCAGAAAGTGCATTTCAGAACTGCTTCAAGAATTCAAAAAACGCTGGCACAAGTGTATTATATCCGAGGGAGACTGAGGGGGACCAAATAAAAATTGATGAGTAAATAAATATTTTTTGAAAAAAATAAAAATTTACCTCATTATCCGAACAGACAGCGTATGTAGGAAAAATTCTTGCATTTTTAGATAAATTCCTGGTAGCTCCCACCATTACTCACAAAAAAGTGGCGGGGTTATATTTTCTTGTCCGTAGGCTTGTCCCATTTTTCTCGAGCAAAAGAAAGTACGACATCAAAAAAAAGTTGTCAGAGAAATAGTTGAGAGTATTGGGAATCCTTCAAACATGGTTGTTAAGTTGACAAGGAAACGGAATATTTGAGTGTTTCTACATGAATCAAAATACACCAATAGATTGGTCCGAATTTTTGAAAAATTTGAACATATAAGTTTCTTTCAAAACTATTCGTATACTCCAACAAGTGTTGGGCACCCCATTAGTCGTGATGACGACAAAAGTCCGGGATCTATGAGATAAGCTGTGAGGATTGAAAAAATAAAAGTTGGCCAAACTAAGCGAACTACAATAAAGTAGATAAGCGAAGTATGAGGTGTTTTGAGTTGCCTACGAGTACGGTCGCAGAATGACCTTGAAATTGATTAGACTGGTACATGAAAACAAATTTATAAATCGAAAAATTTGAAATAATATCTATGAACAGCAATAAAGATGCCATTCCAAATAATCCATTGTTATTGTTCATTCTCCTACATAATAATTAGAAATAGAAACGAGTTTAAAATTGGATACATGAAAGGTAGTTACTAACATATAAATTGACAATCTAGAGGTTATTACTAGGATACAATTTATTGAACATCATTAGATGACCCTCAATAACTGATGATGCTAACTTGGTTAACGAAAACGCGTTTCGAGAAACACTGTTTTTTGTTCTGTAGAAGAGAAAGTGTTTTCTTCAGTACTTTTATGACCATATTATACCAAAATCAAGGGAAAATACTTGATAACGTATTCTCAAATGTAGTTGTCTTCAGAATAAAACACTGAAATAGACCCAGAACAAGTCATATAAGAAAATGAAGGATTGAAGTATAATCTGAGAACACGCAGAGCTGTAAACGAACTGAACAAAAGCATCACAGCACTTCTCACTAATCGAGCGATTGACTAATATAATATGACTGAAAACCTATTTTCCGACGAACTTATAAACCAATTCGTTAACGAAGCGTATTCTCTAACTCCTGGGGCGTGTAGTTAATATCATAAAACAAACAAAAAGTCCATTACCGATGTTTTCTGTCAAAGTGCCCTTGCGGATTGAAGTTGATGGAGCTGATCTTTCTATAAGACACAAACAACTATTTCCGAACAAACTTACGCCCTAAAAAATACTCCCGCTGCCCGGCTTATAACTCTTGCAAGAGAGAGAATCAATTAGGGATTCTGATCAGAGCGGAGTAGGAGAAATGATTCTCTCCTATTTGTTTTGGAGGACGTGTCAGGATAGTTATCAGACACGGGCGCATCATGTAAGACGTCTTCAAATAATATTTTCCCAAGAAATATGTACAGTGGCATTACAGTAGTATCATCAAAATGTACGTGACTATTGAAAAAATCCATAAATCATGTGACAATTTGAAAACTTGTAACTGAGTTTAACTCTAGAATGAAGGATAATATTGAAAGAATGGCAAAACATTTTTAATTTTATTTTTGCATTCTGCATAACGCATCGTGAAAAAAAGTTGCTCATATGCTTTTTTTAAATAAACCCGAATTGTTTGTAATTTTATAAGTACAGCCCTTTACAGTTACACGTGAACTAGAATATCACCTACATTTCCTCTCCAAAATATTGCAATTTTCAACATGTTGCCATAGGTATTACAAGAATCGGTACTTGAACGTGCTTTTTACATAAAAATGATTACGGTTTGTTTGCAAACTTCAAAAAACTACAGAAATACGATAGTGTTTCAATCAAATTTTTTTTATTTTTGTTGGTTTGTTTGTTGGTTTGTTGTGAAAAATAACATTTGCCCGTATCACTCTTAATCGGGATGAAAGATTTCGAATTATTTTTGAGAATTCTGACTTTCATCACCAATCTCAAAATTAGTGTCATTATATCAAATTTCACGTTTGTTACTAGCGGAAATTAATCGGTAACGGTGTTGAATAAATAGTAAGATATCAATAGTTTTATGAACGTTTCGCTTTGGGCCCAAAGCAAGCGGCGGTTATCATCTCAATTTTGGTGTTGCTCGGAGCCAAATACTAGGTCATTATAGCGAGTTCCATTTTTGTTGGCTACAAGTCCCCTCATGTTGCCCTTCGCATTTAGTTTAGGTTAGGTTAGGTCAAAAGTGAGTGAGTCTATTTGACCCTCCACCGCAACCCGCTAGGGTTTATTGTGACTCACACCTATTCAAACTCGAACAGATAAACCCAGCTTCTTGACGAAGCCGATTAGTTTGTATGGTGAGAGATCTTTCAGGTCAGATGGTAAGAGTGTGGTTCTACCAAACTCTGAAAACCTGATTCGGTCCACGGCGGGGCAGGCACAAGTATATGCTCTGCATATGATGATTCAGACGACAATGACCTATAAGGGGGCTTGTTAGATATCGTAGTTCCAAAGTCCAACAACTTTTTGGTTTCAGGCTCCAAAGGGTGAATGAACGCCTTTGAGTGAACCAATGCTAGAAGATTTTGTCAGGAGTCTTGAAAAATTCTTGCCAATGATAGGTTCTGGTCCGATGAAGCTACTTGCAGCACCCTCCCTTGCAAAGGAGTCGGCAGTCTCGTTGCCTTCCAGGCCAGTGTGGCCAGGAATCCAGACCAGAGACAATCTGTTAAGTCTTCCTATTGAGGAGAGTCGTTATTGGCAATTTGCTACCAATTTAGACGTTGCTCGGTAGGAGACAAGAGCTTCCAACGCCGCTTGACTTTCCGAGAAAATTTTTATTGACTTGTGTGTGAGGTTGGATTCTACCAATCTCTACGCACATAAATCAATAGTAAAGATTTCCGCTTGGAATACAGTCGCATAGGTCCCTAGGTAGGTTGATATCTCTGTCCTGGGTCTGCAACTGAAAACACCTGCATGAGAGCCTGAAGGTGTTTTTGATCCATCTGTGAACCAACAACTATCTGCTCTTAATATTTCCTTCTCCCGAAGGATCCACTCCTATCTACTCGGGAAAAGTACTGTATAAGGCATTTCGTAGTTGACAGTTAGAGGCATCAAGTCAAAGGTCATTTCCAGAATGCTGTGACTTTCTAGTGTAAGCCAGCAGTCTAGTGTACTCTGCATTAGATTGCTTTGTGCAATTGGCGATGACGCTTGTATTTGTGACTATCGTTACTTAACTAACGGTACAGAGAGTATTCTCGGTACCTTCGTCTGCTAACAATCTATTTAGAGAAATTAAAACAATTATACAGATATGACAGAATAATGGTTTCAATGAAGACACAATCCAGAAGTTAGATAGAAAAAAGCCTTAAATTCATGTATAGTTTTATATACCCCCAGATGAAACAATCAGAAATCAATAAATTTGTAACTTCAACATATTTTGGTTGAAGGACAAAGACAATTGCGGAAGTTTCCAGAAAAAACAATGTGGAAGTGGCATTCTGGTCATATGCCAGATGAAGAAATCTGGAGTTTATAAGCTCAAGGTTCAGGAGTGTTATAATAGTGTTTATGTGGACAATGAAAGTGATTCGATGTTTTCAAACCATTCCTTGGAATGCAACCACAAGTTCCCGAATCTGAACGACACGAAAATTTGCACTATGCAGGCAATGATTGGAAACTCAACTATTTGGGATTCTTGGAAATTCATAAGCATGAGCATTGCGCATGTAACCTACTAAATGACCAAATCGACCTGGTCTACTCGCCGCTTTTTAGATTGGCGTATCCACATTGTTACAGGTAAACTAAATTCAGGTAATAAAGTCATTTAGGACGGTCTGTTATTACCGATAGTGCTTGTATAGGTATACGAGTATAAGGTTGAACATTATTAATTATTTCAGTTTATTGTATTCGTATGAAAATGTCCTTGTAGGACGAAACTGCAGTCAGGTATATACGTTAGTTACAAATACAAGTGTTATAAAACATGGGAAGTTTCAATTCTAATTTTTTATAAAGATCTCCTACCACATATAAATAACGGCTACATCCATCAATTTTTGCGATAATCCTTGCGTTGAATACCTACTCTATGAATTCAAAATTACAATAATATTAAAAATACGTGGTGCCTTACACAAACTCTGAGTTTGCAGATATATGCATTACATGTAAGAACTGGTGGTAACACACTGGAAACCAGGTGATTGTTTAAAGAAAACTTCCCAAATATTCATAGAAGGTTTTAGAATCAAAAACCAAATAATCATTTCAAAAGAGTATAATGTTTAATGAAAACATCAGACATTGAGGTGGAATATTCACACATACTCTTGTTTGGAAAACTTTCTGTGACATTTGTACAGTATTCACACATAGTCTTGTTTGGAAAACTTTCTGTGACATTTGTACTCTTTATATCCTTTACAATTGATAGTAGATAGAGCCTGAGCCAAAGGGCTCAGGCTCTATCTACTCTTTTTCGACTTCCTATTGAAGATGAACTTTTGCCAATAATTTTTTCCGAAATTAACTTATTTCATACTGAAAATTCATTTATAGATGAAACAATTTATTCAATATCCGAATGAAAGCTTGGAACCCCATTACCATGAGCAGGTTTCCGTTAACATTGGGATTGAAATATGCAGAAATTATTGTCCCTATTTTTGTATTGATAGAAGATATTTTCTGGAAGTTGTTATTAGATTTAAAATCTATGGAAGGAAAATAAAATAAAAATGGGAGAAGTATTGAAATTGTTAACAATGCTAAAAATATCTGGACTGAAATATTCAGATGAGTACGATCAGTTCAGCCAGAAATAATATCAAAATGATGAGAACATTGATCAATAAATGGCTTGAACAATAAGTGAAATGTCTATTATATGCAAACAATTATATGCAACATATTTCTCAACTATACAAACTTTCTTATTTTTGGGAAACATATTTTGACTGTGAAGTTTTTTAGAAAACTCTAATTCCGAAACTAATATGTATCTAGTACACCACTGCATTTGCGTGAGGGTTGAGTACCAGAAATATCCCCGAAACCCTGTCATCAGCCAACACCCAGCAGACGGTTTTATGATCTAGTTTTTGGCGAAGGCGTCTAAGCTAACTTGATTTGCATCATAAAACAAATAAGAATTGATATTTGAGCGAACAGAGTTTTAAACTCAAGCAGCTGGAAGTTCGTGTTTGTTTCAAAGTTTTATGGTGAAAAGCTTGGCAGTTGTGTAATTTGAGCGGTGCTGTTTTATTCGAGGCTGATGGGAAAATTGTAGTATGGAACACTTGAATTGGACATTTCCTTTAAATAATAATTGTATGGTGGAATACTGTGAGTTGAGAATTTTTTGACGCCTTGAAAGTTAAAGGAAATGCAAGGAAATTTCCATTACAATTTTTGCATCGTTTTACGTAAATACCCAACTCCTTCGAAATGAACCAAAACTAGTTTTCAATATGGGATTGTGTATAAGAGGAAAAGTCTGGACATGGAAATAATTAATCATGTTCCAAAATTTCACGCTATGACGATGAATATAGACAGACTAACATGCTGACAACAAATGCATGATTGTTTTCGTAAACATCAGCTATTGTAGACAAGAATATTGAATACATCATCTTGGCAGGACACAGTACAACCCTCCATCTTCTATGTAAGATACTTCAGGTCTTCGATGTTACTGAAGGAGATCCCAACTATTGATGTGTAATGTTAAATATGGAAAATCTTCATAGATTAATTTAAATCCATTCACGCAAATACATGAATTGGAAGATGTTTCAACCTCAACTTCAATAATCTAAAACAAAAATAATCAGTATTCACAATTCCATCTTTTAATATTCCAAGTTCACAGACATCAAAATTGATGCGATTACAGGATATAGAAATATAAAACAATCTCCGAATACGCAAACTTGCACGGATGCGCATTCAGCATTTTGCCTTATTACGGTGACCAGAGCAAAGTTGCAACTTCAGCATATGAATCTTTATGAATATTGAGAGAGATCAAGATCAACAACGAGTATTGAGAAATTCATTCAGTATTCATTGATTACTCTTCAGAAACCGAGCATTTTTAGAATGCAACACATTTCCTTTTGATCGATCCTACTGAGTAGCAGTATAATGTAAGTTTTCGGTGATTTTTGGAGTTTTTTCTGTTACAAATTTGTCTATCGATAGTATGCGTGTTTTTGCAGGATTAAATTTTAATTCAATGTCTGAGTACACAGAAAACTAAATAATGATGATTATGAAATTCAAACATCAATCGGAAATAAACAGTGTTTAAAAATATTTCACAGTTGTTTTGGCTTTCTATGTATTTATTATGAGTCATTAAGTAATTTTTTGCAGAATCACTCACCTATTTTGATAAAGTAGTCAATAGATATACTCTACTCTATGAATAAAAATATACTATAAAATAATTTTAACGAGTTTTGTGAAATTTCTCAGAAATTCAGTGAAGTGAATTTCATTGAATTCAAATTTAAATAAAAAGTTTTTGATGGAGTTTGGCAAAACAATTTTACATTCCATCTTTCATTCATGTTTTACATTTCCAGAAATAACCTACTGCAATACGTATAATAAAAATATTTCGTCAACGTTAATCAATTCTATCGACTAAAAGAACCTAATAAGGGCTGATGATCGTTTCATTATAACATTCCTCTAATTTTGTTAATCTTATCATTCATTCACTGAACATTTCGAAGATTTTTTCTTGAATCTGAAAATTTTCAGTCATCTACATCAAATCTGAAAATTTCAATGTTATTGTATTTTCGGCTGCCACGAAGAGAACGAGGTTGTTTTATGGAAAACTTTCGAAGAAAAGACGAACAGGGAATAGGGAAAATACCATTTTTTTTTCAGATACAAGCTGGAAAATGAAATAAAAAAATACTTGCAGTACGAACTTCGAATTATATCAACATTAGTTTTATTCTCAATTTATTCAAAAAAACATTCATGATGAATTGAAACGAATATTATTTATGAAAAACGCTGGAACATATTGATTAGAAAGACATTTTCCACTGTCAAAGTAGAATTATTAACATATTGGAATAGAAAGATATTTTCCAATGTCAGTAGAATTATTAATAATTTGTTCGATAATTCACTCAAACGATGACAGAAAAAAACAGAAATTTGCATACCACATATATCATTCATATTATTGTTTTAGATAAAAGAAATATTTATATGATCAGTACAGCCACAATAAACCCTTGCGGGTTGCGGTGGAGGGTCGAATAGACCGACTCACTTTTGACCTAACCTAAATACTATTTATTGACAATTCAGAATGTTTTCGTTCTTCCAACGGAAGAACGAAAACATTCTATCTATACTTAACACTCATTCATCTATCTCTGTTTCTCCATACTGGTAAGTCCTAGGGAGATGAAATTTGGTACACAGGTCCTTCTTAGGTTTTAGATGCGCACTAAGAAAGGATTTTCGAATACTGCAATTTTCGCGCCCTGCGTGGGGGTAAAAGGGCCGCGTTTACATATGGAAATTACATTTTCATCACTGTTTCTCCGTACCGCTGTATGTTGTAGATGTGTAACAAGAAAGGATTTTTGAATACTTCAACTGGAGCGCCCCCATGGGGATAAAAGGGATGCGTTTACATACGAAAATTACCTTTTTACCATTGTTTCTCCGTACCGCTATGTTTTCGAAGGCTGAAATTTTGGATGAAGGTTCGTTTTATCATGTAGATGCGCAACAAAAAATGATTTTTAAATAATCCAACCGGTATATTTTCTGCGGATGAAATTTTGTGTGTAGGTTCGTTTTATGTTGCAGATGTGCAATAATAAAGGATTTTCGAATATTCCAAGTGAGACACCAGCTGCGGGAAAAAAAACGCGTTCATGAAATTATCTTTAAAATATCCATTATCTTATCTGTTCCTAGATAATACAGATTCAAAATGCAGGGTTGCGGTAGTACCGGGCCAATTATATATCGCTCTTTCGAAAGTAACCTCCAACGAAAACACGTTTGTACTATCTACTAACAAAAAAACTGTGAACGTTGTATAAGACATTATGTAGTATATTTAGTATCGTCATTGCACCCGTGCGGAGCCAGGGCGGCTCGCTAGTATGGTTATAATGTTTGTCCATTTCATGAATGTTATATTCCTATATCAATTTAAAAAAAGGAAGCACTGCTGATATCTGATATTTTCTCAGTTGTATACAGGGTCATTCAAATTCGAACCCCACCATTGAGATCTCCTAAACTACAGGAGATACATCGAAGCTCAAATTGGGGTAAAGTTGAGTTTTTTGTGCCTTACAAAATACTGTTTTGAAACTCACAAAATTCCGAGTATTTCCGGAAATATCTGGAAAAAACTGAGATTTGAAATTTTGGTTTTTGAAACGCGTCGTACTCAGCCAAGTGTTTGTCCGAAATTCTATCCAGCTGTTGTCTTTCGGCAAACTTATGATGTTTGATGAGTTCTGACAAGTAGTGTTTAATAAACAAAATTTTTTGATGAAGTCATGACTATCTCAGATGAAGTTGTTTTTTTAAATACCTGTGGTTTCAGAAAAGCAAATTATAACAAATTATACATCAATGAAATCTGAATGAAAAACACTATTTTTCTGTATAGAAAAACAATATGGCGCCATAAATAGAAAAAAGTTGATAATGATTGCCAGAAGACGGAACGTCGGATAGTAAATCTGAACATGAAAACGTGTAGCTGACGAAAGTATTGATAAAAATGTGTTTTTGAGTTTGAGCTATATTGTGAAATAACGCTAGAAAAAAATAAAAATAAAAACAAAAATCCTATTTTCAGATATCTTTTTCCGGATATTTCCGGGAATACTCGGAATTTCTCAAGCTTCAAAACAGTATTTTGTTGAGCACAGAAAACGCAGCTCTGCCCCAATTGAAGCTTCGACGTATCTCCTGTGGTTTAGGTGATCCCTATGGTGGGGGTAGAGTTTGAATTACCCTGTTTATTAGAAAGTTTCAAGATTCTTTCGTGATGTATTAAAATTCCATTATTTTGTTACATATTCTCCATTCTTTAGATTTGTACCAAATTCAGAGCCAGGCGAAAATAAGATTATCTGTTAGAACTTCAGAAATTCAATTTGAAATTAGAAAAGTTCGGCGCAGCGAAATTCCCTTGCATTTTACAAATTGGATTCGCACCAGTTTCGATGGAGTCAAACATTTTCTCCAATAGTACTCTTTTTATTGACGAAACAACTTCGTGATTATCTGGAAAGTTGGAAGTGATAACATTTGCAATTTGTATACCACAGCGTTTCTGGAATCGGAGTGCTGGTGAATTTGAGGAAAGAAACTATGATAATTGGTTTCAAGCTGAAATGAAGATGTTCAAAATACTGCCACAAACCTGGAAGCAAGGACATTATTTGAAAATTGATAATTTTCTAATTATAGTGGAATACACTATTCTCATCAATGTTGAATTGAATTACATTATAATTTTACTTCAATATCACTACATAGTATAAAACGAAGTCGCTTCCCGCTGTCTGTCCCTATGTATACTTAGATGGAGTGATTCAAGAGAAAAATTCATAATGTAATATAGAAACACTGCGATTATATTGCAAACGCTGGCTGAACCCTACAGTATTGTACACCTTGAAAAGATCTACAAAAAAGTTCGCGATGGTATATGTCTATCTCTCAGAGATAATCTACAATGACCATTTTTTATCCTTGTCTTTTTACGAGGAATAATGGCTTGATTACAAAGCGATTTTAAGCAATACAGCATTGATCCTTATGCAATTAAGTATCTTAGATACAATGTGCATTTAACATAGATCAGAATGTAATTCAGATGAATATTTTTGAATATATCACAGATTCAAAATACAGGGACATAGCGGTTGCGGCGGTACCGGCCGGGGGGCTGACGACGCGTCAAAGGCCGCGCTTCGCCCTATAGCACTTTATGAACAGCAGAGGTGGCACGCGTTTATCGGAGCCCACTAGCGAGAAAAATAACAATATTTCAAAGACATTCCGTAGTATATTTAGTACCAGCATTGCACCCGTGTGGAGTCGGGGCGAGTCGCTTGTCGGAAATAAACTGTGGGAGACTTCTGAAAGAAACATGTTTTATCACATTTCAAAAATCAAATGCGTTTTCTAATTTGATAAGGGTACTTTCTGTGTACCATACTATTGAATTTGTAATTCTGGTAATGGAGAAACAAAAATCAAAAAAATATGTGTTGAGATTAGACGAGATACGGTTTTTGGCGAAGGTGTATTATTATAACCTGTGCGTCCACCAGAATATAAAACGAATTTGGCTAGAATTAGAATAGGGTTTTCATAAGTTTTATGAGAAGAAAATAATTTTTATTTAGTTTTTTATGCAAAATTGATATAAATTATAGCGACCTTCATTGTGCTTCATGACTAAAGATCTCCATCACTTCGGAATATTCAACGAGTCGTCATCCCGTTTATAGATTTTTCTGATTTTGACAGTTATCTGTTTGGTTAAGTCAAAATCATTTTAGGACCCTGAGGTGATATTAGAGAAGAGCATGGGATATTTGTTTTGCTTTCAAAATATTAACATGATTTGGCAGATATTCCTCTGTTAAACTTGACCGATATATGTACTATTGATTTTCTAGGGAAAAGTGCTTTTTATCTCGATAGTGATCGCGATTTCATTAATTGAGGTTTGTTAAACGGTGTAGATATTTCGTCTCCTCAATACCCTTCCGATTTTGTCGGTGATACCACTGAATGAAAAGTCATTAAATTTTATATTTTGTGGTGGGTTCATGTTACGGCTGGTTGAATTTATTGTTTTTTGTCAGTAAAGTGGTTTTCTTATGTGATCTGCAGTATATAATGATCGATATAGAAGTTTGTTGATTGATACTGTTAATTTTTTCCAATTTTTTTGCCTCTTTTCAGCTCATTACAATATATTGTCGTTAAGCGATTTTCGGCTATTTTTGCTTTGCGAACTCGAATTGAACCGAAGCGTTGCCAAAAAGGCCCTAAATATTAACCAGGCATTTGGTAATGATAGTATTATTGAACGTTGTTTTGCGAAACTTCCTTCCGAAGATTTAAGCCTCGAAGGGTCCGAAAGTGGTCGACCTACAATAATCCAGGACGAGGATTTGAGGACCCTAGTGGAGATTCACCCATCACAAACAGGGCGTGGGATGGCGAAAGAACTGGGAGTCAGCCCCCATGCGATTTTTGATGGTTTGAAACGTATTGGAAAGGTCAAAGAGCGGGCCATCACTATTTGAACGATCTACAGAAAATGTCCCGTTTCGAGGTCTTTTCTTTTCTTATACGTAACCAAAAGGATCGTTTTGTGGATCGGATCGTCATTTGTGATGAAAAGTGGATCCTCTAAGACAACAGAAGACGTTCAGGATATTGGTCAGACACCAATGAGCTAACCAGGCATTTTCCAGAGACGAAAACTCACAAAAAAAGACCATGATTACTTTATGGTGGTCAGCGGCTGGTGTGATTCACTATAACTTTCTGCAACCGGGCAAAACCATCACAGCAGAGTCATATTGTGAGGAAATCGACGAAATGTACCGAAAATCGTATCAAGAGCAGCCGGTACTGATCAACAGAAGAGGTCTGATTCTGCTCCACGACAACGCCCGAATTGAGCGTTCAAGTTCTGCCATATTCTCTAGACCTCTAGCCCATCGACTACCATCTTTTCAAGAATTCCGATAACTTTCTCACCGATTAAACTTTCGCCAATCAGGAACACGCAAAAACGGCTATTGTCGACTTCATCGGATTATTACACCATTTTCCACTGACGGAATAAATCGACTTCTGTTACGTTGGCAAAGGTACATTGAGAAATTACAGTTTGAAGTAGACTAATAATAACGGACAAAACTTTTGAAACCACCCAATAGTAAAACTCTTTCTGCTAGGAACAGGAGGCAGTATATATCAGGGCCGAAAGCGCTATGCCAGTACTCTTTGAAGCGTTGCATTTCAAATAACGGCTGGTTTGCGATGAAAACTATATGAACAACGAATAAACGACTCCGTTTGACAATTTAAGGTATGAAAACTAAGAAAGACGTTTCATGAACTCGCCTTTGAAGTGGAGCGGAGAAGAATTCGGAGCCAAGTAGAAAAACTATTCAGATATCATTTATTTCCTATTCTTGTTTCAATAATCAATTGAATAAATGTGAGAGCGAACTCTTCATAGTGAATTCAGAACTCTTCAGTTCTCTCAAGAACTACGTTTCAAGAATAATGATCCATGGTTCTCCCTTAGATACCTTTATTATCAACGATTCGCCTTTCGACAACCAAGTGGGCATCTTCAGAATATTAAAAAACTCAAGAAACACTCATAAGTCATCGGGCTAATTAAACACACAAACATCACAGGAAATCTTGATAGCTTTGATCGTAGAAAAAAATTGGGAAATTGTTTCTATCCCGTAGATAGATTACGAGAAGTTTACGATAATACAGCTGTCTATCGCTTCAAAATTTAATCTGTCACAATTCGATTTGTTGTTTTCAAAAACTCTTTCATTTGGAGTAGCTTGTTCTTGCGCAATAAAATATCCGAGGCGGTTTGTCCAAGTGAAATAATTATAATCTTCAACTAAATAAATACAACGCAAGTCGCCACTTTTGCACAGTGCATTTCAAAGATTTTCTGAATATAAAATTAGCCAGCGTAACGACTTTGTCTCATACAATACAAGAATTTAAGTCATAAGTGGTAATGCTCAACACATTCATGTGGTTTCAAGTGAATATCAATTGACATGAATTTATTCATTGGTAATGAAATAAGCTGAACGAATAAAAAATTGGGGTTGGTTTCTCGAAATATCGGATTGAAAAAAGTGTAATTTTTATCCAACAAACGAAATTCCATTTGCATAAAATAGTTTTAATGTTTTGTGTGAATCGCATCAGTGTATAACTTATTAATTTTGACATCGTTTTACTTCATTTCCTGCAGACGCCAACTTGATGAAATGTGGGTCGAGAAGAGTATCGCCTTTCTGGTGATTGGGAAAAGTGTTTGTTTTTGGATAATTAAAATATTTTTGAAAAAAATAGTTCGTGTTTAAAAGTAATACACATCAATAATGAGTTCAACTGAAAAAAGTCGAATTTTCTAATAAAATCAGACAATATTTCCGTAAAGTTGCACGTAAATGTATTTCCTATTCAATGCAGAGTTTGCCGATGATCCTGTATACTTTTCTGAATTATAGCAAAGTGTTTTTGTATAATTCAATGTTAAATAGGAGTAGTTGTTTCTAAAGTATTTTTTCTTTCGTGTAATTCAATAATTATACAATAAAAGTATTTGTTTCGAAAGGCTTTTCTCTTCCAGTTTGCATCTGAAAGTAACTTCTAGGTATGATCTACACATCTTATGAAATAGTTTATTTTGGAATTGATTGTTTTATTTCTTTCTTTGGAAGATTCCCATTTTTTTGCATAAATATGGAGGAGTAGAATGTCAAAACGTTTCTTTCTCAAAAATTAATCTCTTCTTGAAATATACCACATTCAAATTATCTAAATGAACAATTCGTTCAGGATACTATAGGAATACCACTTTAAAATTAAACAAGATTTCTTTGGCTGGGTTTGATCAAATTAGCCAATGAATGTTATTTACGTACTGTCATCGATGACATGAGTGAATTCAAGCCATTCCGTGACAAAAAGCCCTAATTATGAACGAATTGAGTGTTTTTTCTTATATGTTATCCGTATTTGCTATTAAAAAGCCGATAAGGCAAGGGTCTTACGGCGAAACATCGGATGTCTAGCAGTGAGGATGACAGTGTTCCATATAAGTGAAATTTTACTTTTTTTTATACTATATTGTGTAGCAATCCTGCGTTCCATAACGAATGGTTATGGAACGCAGTTTGTCTCTGGAAGTTACTTTTTTGCATGATCTACAAATCTTTGAAGAGAGGTTATTTCGGAATTAATTGCTTTTTCCCTTTCTTCGAAAAATTCCTACACTTTATTGTATAACGATGGAGAGGTAAAAAGTCAAACATTCTGTCCCGAAAATTAATCTCTCTTCAAAATATTCCGCTTCCAATCTGAATGACGATGAACTTTGAGACATAGAATCTTTTTTTGAAAAAGAGATAAATTATGATGTAACCTTATATCTAGTCACAGACAAATATACTTAATTGTTTCAACCCAATTTGAATTTTGTAGAAAAACACACGATTAGTATGTAGAAAAATATACATTTAGTTTGTAATGGATCTTACTGGAGATTCATCTCAACACCAAACCGTTATTTTTAACACCTCGACACGTCAGTTTAACCTTCCTCTTGGAGATGATCACTTGGTGATCGAAACACGTGTCGAGGTGTTGTAAATAACGGTTTGGTGTTGGGATAGAACTTCAGTAATATTTATTACTACACCAAAGGTTCCAAACAGTGCAGCACAAGTGTTTAGTATGTATTTGAAATGGAGCATTGTCGAAATTGATAGATTTATAAATAAGGTTGACAGATAATCGAATTCATGTGACTACTGGTTTTTATGTTATTTTTATCTTCATCGAAATAGAAATTGATGCCTACGTGAAATTTCGGATGAAACTATTATTCAAAAAAATCCAGAACATGCAGACTCTTTCTTACTGGTCATTCAATAACAACTTATAATAATTCATCATTAGTGTTTCTACAGGAATTTCAATCAGTATTTCACTATAAAACCTACAAGAGAGAAACAAACAAATAAAACATCAGAAACAGGGAACTCACGTCTGATAATTGTGATGTTGTTGCAATAGGAGAGGCTGATGGCTCGTCGGTTGCTGTCCCATTAACCTCTGCTGTTGCTGCCTGGCAATTTGTGCGGCAAATACTCCGTATCCGAAGCCGTATATTTCGTCTTCTTCTTTATCACTCAAACAACTCGACGGCTGTAACAAGAAGAAAACCATTAAACCGTTTTGCGGACGTAAGCTCGTCGAAATTATGAAGTGTGCCTCCAAAGGATAATTCATTGAGAGAAAGGCATCAGATTGTGGCCGACAGTCAGCGAGGAGCAGGGATGACTTGAGAGTTTCAAAGAGGGAAAGATATTTCTCTTTAAGACATGACATGTTTTCAATGAAGTAAATTATGAGAATTTATCTAACCACAAATTCAACATTCGATGGCCACCAGAAGTATTATAATCATAACAACTCTCTTCAGAAGTTCACAAACGTTTATTGTCTGCGTGGTGATATTTGTAAATACAATATAAGGGTAATCTATATACCAGTTCATACAAAGAGTCAGGACGAATATTCCAGTATATTCATCATCGTCTTGAAATGAATGGAAATCATTAATAACATTTATTGTAATTGAAGTAAGTGAATTTTCAAAAAAAATTATCAATTATGATGTTACAGTTTGTTTTTAGGTTCTTGAAATGAGTATGAAACTGCTAATGACTCAGGATTGGCTGAACCGATTTTTGAAAGAAAAAACAGTATTAGATAAAGAACTAAATTGCCAATGAAACTAGGTATCATGAGACCCTCTGAAAGATTTGAAATAAACCAGTTGGTAGCGCCCTCTCGGCGAAAAGTGACGCAACACTACTGTTTTTCTTATCAAAAGGAACAGCAAGCGCTAAATGTGGTGGCGAGCCCACTTCCATGCGCACAAATTCATTTTCAATGTAACCCTCACTACAGCTCTTGCAAGACATACAAATGCTCTGTACAGAGGCCTTTTCTTATTTGTCTTCCACTCCAAGTTGATCGCCTTGTACAGATATATCCTCGTCATAAAGTTGTTATCTTTGGCGACTATAATTTACCAGAAGCAGAATGGAAGGATGGGAACTTGGGTGTAGTTTTCCATTCTCCAGAGAATTCTAAAGCAGTGCCATTATGTGAGAGTTTCTGTTACTTGAATTTTTTTCAAGGTAATGAAATTCCAAATAGTCGTGGCGTAATGCTCGACCTTCTGTTTACAAATATTGCTTCGATGAGAGTATCATCAGCAACTGAGTTACTTCATCAAACCAGTATCCATCACGGTTGTTATTCATTTGAACTTCCTATTTCAAGCGAAATGTCTTTTTTGAACTATGAATAACTCATTTTCGAGTTTAGAAAAGCAGACATCAGGGCTATCAATAACTACTTTGCTTGTGTTGACTGTGATAATTGAGTAAAACTCATACCAAGTTAGCTTTCGAACAATTTTACGATATCATTTATTCAGCTATGACTCTATTTATACCTGTCAAACTTGAAAAAACTCTAGTTACCCTTCATGGTATACTTTTGAACTGAAACATAAGTTGTTCAAAATAACTAATGATGAAGAAATTACATGCAATTTCCTGAATTGAGATCCAAATGTAAAATTCTAACGAAACAATGCTATACAGAATA
>WOGR01002795.1:0-16834 GCA_015342045.1 Leptinotarsa lineolata | reverse complement strand
CCTAATAGTTCAGCATTCTCTTCGGACAAGTGAAGGTCCCGAACTAAGCCATTTAATTCAAGTTGTTCGATTAAATGGGGTGTTCTTCCTTCACTCTCGGGAAAATAAGGACCGTCTTTTTCTGTCACATCATCGGAACCTGCCTGGTCATTATATATTTCCAAACCTTCCTCCCAATTTGCCGGGCGTCTTGGAACTGGTAAACCTTCTCCACGAAGAACCGGCCTTATTACAGAAGGAATATCAGGATATACTATTTTTCTTGAAAAACCAGACACGTTTGTCATGGAAAAGTAACAGTCGTTGTAATGATTTGTTGTTTCTTGCCAAATCACTGAAACTGCAAGAGGCATAGAAGAGCGTTCGCCAGTTAACCAGTTACTTAGATTTGCGGCACAGGTTTGGCAACATACGTGAGGAGCCCAATCCCGATCTTGATCACCAACAACAAATCCAAAATACTTATGGTATTAATATTCGCATGTTTGCACAGCTCGCTTGTCTAATACTGATTTACTACTCGCGTTAAACCAATATTGATGATCCGATTGTCAACCTGCTACTTTCATAGCGGTTCCGTTTTTCTGGTATTTTCTGGAAACTTCGAGTATCGGAAGTTCGAGAAGCGGCGTTACAATTCTCATATACAGCGGAAGCAGATTTGAATATTGGGCAGAGCCGCTGTGTTGCCAGATTTTAAACAATTTCCTCGATTCAGGGGAAAGCAAATTAGTACTCACAAAGAACTGCCTTTTGCATTACAGTCGTAAATTGGCTGTAAACTAGTGTTATCAACCTGACTGCTATTTTGTAAATATGTCACATCCATGTCAATTTCGAAACGGGCTGAAACATGAGATGAAAAAAAATGTATAGTCAGGTTTTCAAATGAACAATTCACTGAATGGTGATATGTTTTTCATTGTACAATAGCTTATACAAATATTATATAAAAATTTAACTATTGTTTTGGTGAATTAGCATTCTCCGTCATGAGTTTTAGTAAGCAATATAAGATGTAGTGAAATGAACATAAATTTAAAAAAATTTTTTTCATCATGAGGCTTCAAACTGTTCAAAATTCGTCACGTCCACTTGTATCTTGTTAATGTGTCACTAATTTTCAGCTATCGCGTAGCCTAGCATGTTCGCTAATGTTTGCATTGGGAAACCGAAAGTATTTCAATTACCTTCCTAATATCAATTTCATGTAATACATACTCACCGAAATTAATGGATATGAATAAACGGTCGTCGGCATTATTTCGAAATAAGTAATGATCGACCAATCATTATAAAGGTGAACATCATTTAGTTATTTTGTTTTCAGATGATTAACCCACTTCGAGGTAAATATCGCGAGATATTATTTATGTACTGCATATGAACGTTTTACAGTTCGACATCTTCACGCTCTTATTCCAAATCTGCAATTATCATTTCCCTTCAGTTTTTTATTTCTTCCTTATATTATGAAAATATATAAATTTTGAAAGTTATCGATATTTATTCAGTATCTGAAAATAATTGATTCTCTACTTAAAACTGAAGGAGTTGAAAGTAAGAAAAGGAACTTAAAGAGAAAGGTTCATGTTATAGTTTCATTTTATGCTACACTGGTAACCGACCCGACTTCGCACACGCAGTAGAACATATATCACAACATTTTTTCTGTCATAGTGTCACATCAGCTTGTTCTTGAAGGTTTTGCCCTCTAGGAAGTTGTAGAACAGTCTGGAACATTCCACAACACTCGAGAATATCCCGAAATGTTGAATGTTCGAAAATAGTTTACAAGGTTCGTGAAAATTCCGGAACATCGCAGATCAATGTGGAACGATGTAGTAGTTTCCACTCTTGAAAAAAATTCCCATGTTTTGAAAATCATGGTTTTTGTGATATGGAGGCTAGAAATTCCGCCCTCTAGAAATTTCTAAGAAAGCTCAGAACATTTGAGAGAGTTCGGGAGCATTTCACAATATTTCGCAACATTCCAGAATATCCCTGAACAATCTAGAATGTGATGCAGAGTTTGGTAATGATCTGGAACATTCAGGAGCATCCTTGAACATACCAGATGATTGTAGAAAGAACGAGAAAGTTATGGCGTTTGAACGTAAATGGCGTGCTATTGGAGATATGTTGGGTAGACTTGTTTGCCTTCTAGAACACCTTACAATAATAAAAAACAATCTCTAGTATTCGTGAGCTTTCCACAATATTTTGGAATATCCTGGAACATTCTGAGATGTTCATAACTAGTCTGAAACGTTCGAAAACATTCTGAAACATCTAGGTTATTCTGGAGCTATCAAGGGAGTTATATGGTGTGTTAGTCTATTATCTCACACCCAAGGGGGTGCTCTTGAAGATATAGGAGCTGTGATGTTTTGGAATGTTCGAAAATAGTGTGGATTGTTCTGAAACATTCCAAAATATTTCAGGTCGTTGTGAAACAATCTAGAATAGTCCCGAATGATGTGGAATATTCTGTAACATTATAGATCATTCTAAACCTTGTTTATATGGCTAAGGCTACACATTGATAGCCGCTCCATTGCGTTGGTAGCTTCAGTAGTTCATCCTTCAATTCCAACTACCACACAATTTCATATCAACTTCCCGAGCGAAGCTGGGTACCCCAGCTA
The DNA here is from genome assembly GCA_015342045.1 of Leptinotarsa lineolata. Lineage (NCBI taxonomy): Eukaryota > Metazoa > Arthropoda > Insecta > Coleoptera > Chrysomelidae > Leptinotarsa > Leptinotarsa lineolata. The sequence continues at coordinate 14,186 of WOGR01002795.1, read as the reverse complement.
TTAACTAATAATAGAGACCTTGGATGAAATTCACCCGAACAAAAGCATCTTCACAATAATAAATTTCAAATTTTCAGTAGGTTAGTACTTTTTCGAAAGAGTCTCGGAAAACGCGATAGAAATTATCAAATTGATCATCGTTCGATTTGCATATCTTTGTTGTAGTATCAGATGTGCTTATTATTTTCAATACAAGTAGGAGATTGTACAACTGGTGAATAGATGCATCCTTCATCATTCAAATTCTATCAGCATTGATGTGAATTTTTTTCTAGGACAACGCTATTCACAATAAAAATCACAATTGAAAAAATGGAAAAAATGAGGTCTTGCGATATCTTGATATGACCGGTGACCATTACAAAGCAGAGAAACAGAGTTGTAATATATCCTAAGAGAAGTACTTACTAAAACCGCAAAACTGCTGTGTCTGATAGATGGAATTCCAATGAATTTTTCCAAAATATGTTCGTTAGAATAGATAGAGAACCTTCTGGTTCCCCTATGTTCTTTTGAACATCTTTTGTGTTCATAGATTTTGATTATGCGGCGTATACTGAAGATTATTTCTAAAATAAAAAAGGACATATATTATTTCTTCACCGATATCATGTTTCGTGTATCCATATTATTCGAAAGCTTTCTCTGGATGTTTAAGTTCTAGTTCAGAAAAAAACTGGTTCGCAAATTCCTTCCTGCAATGTTATTATGAATCCTATCTTAGACCTGGGTGTTGATCATACTCTTTGTGTAGATAACTGTCTGTATGCATTATTTTTCAATTCTTCACACCTTAGAGCTTTTTTTGGATGTGCTTTCATGAATCGAAGATGTCATCCACTTAGCGAAACCATCCTTTAGACTTGAATGATACGGAAACAAGTACTTTTCCTTCGAAGTTTACAATGAAGAATTTTGTTATCAACAAAGAAAATTACCATAGCTGTTATCAGAAAATTTTTGGAAAGGTATGCTACATCATCTGACAAAATACTTCATTGAATCTACAAGTGATACTTTTGAGAACTGAGAAACCACATCGGATCAGACCCAAAAATTAATTATTGAAACTGCTTGACAATATACCTGATGAAATTCTGGGAAAAGCAATATTAAAATCTTTGAGGTCAACCGCTGAAAAGGCATCACATGAAAGTTTTTAAGAAGATATGACAGCGGTGTGCAAGAATAGTGAATTGTGTTGGACATAATTCACTGTAGAATTCACTCAATTGATAAATCAGACTCGAAAAGTTCTTTCCACAAAGATATCGTTGTGATTTTCGAATTGAGCAGTTCTCGAAAAGTGCAGTACGAAGAGAAAGCAAACTGTAATTTGTCGCGTACTCAAGACATTTACGATTTTCATGGAATTGAGTCAGTTGAACAATACCCGCGAAATTATCTATATAAAAGAGACAAGTCTCTAACCTTCCACGCAAGGAAGAAACTTCTGGTAGGCTAAATTGAGATTGAGCATTATTGAGGTGCATACAACTTTTTAATTCAAAATAATGCTAAAATTCCTGAGAAGCTGCTTTTGTATCTATTAACTAGATGCCACGACATAGTGACCTGATATTATCATGTTTAGTTTCCTGATTCGATTCATCTACTTGGTCATTGTCACCATAAACAAAAAAGTTTTTGGAAAAGGAAGTTTTTGGCATTCTATTACTCCATCTTGATATAAAAATATGCGGGAAACTTTCAAAGAAAAGAAGTAACTCTAAATGAAGATCTAACAAAGGAGTAACTTTCAGACACAAAATGGAAGAAAAAGTCCTTCTGAAACAGCTACTTTCATATAAACATTGAATTAAATGAAAGAAAAAATTCTTCCGAAACAAATACTTTTATATGAACACTAAATTATACAAAAAACACTTTTTCTACTCAGTTTGTATTCCAAACATTCATTATAGAATTAAATCAGATATCATTCACGGGATTTCTACACAATATACTACACTATACTATATACAATACATATGTACTAAAGGAAGGTAAAAATTTCACTTGGATGAAACTCAGCCATCCTCATTGGTAGATATCCGATGTTTCGTCGTAAGATACTTCCTCATCGGCTATCCAGTAGCAAATATGGATAATATTTTAGAAAAAACACGGCGAAGATGTGCCTTGGCAGCTGATGTTCGAGCATCAAAATGAACAGAAGAGATAAATAAATAAATTAATGAATAAATAGATGAATCAATTGACGAATGAATCATTTATTACCCAAAGGATGAATCCATTCACCGGAAAATATACAGTGACTGTTTCACAAGTGCAAAATAAAAGAAAAAAACAGTTACAATACAAAAATAATCATTTGTTGACTTACAATATAGCCTACGTTGAAGACAATATGAAATTTATAAGAGCACCATCATTGTTAGTGAAGGTATCTGGGAGAGAACTATAGACCACTACATGTTGGCAAAGGTCGCATAATAATCTGGACATCAATCACAAGTAAAAATAATCTGGTAGATATGACACACACAGTCAAAGGTCAAACGATATATTCGACACAGCAGCTTGAAACTCAAAAGTATTCCTAATTTTTGCTTTTCTGAATCATGTCGATGAATGCTGAGATATTCAAGTATTCCAAATATTTTTCCATGATATTTGATATTCAGTTATTTGAAAGGTTTATCTCAATTTTTTTATACCAACAATTTATTGAATATTTGATAAATTTCACTGAATTCATCTTCATTCAATCTTTCACGATGAATTTTAATCTGGTTCTGTTGATAATTCATTTTGAATTTTTGCGCACATTAAAAAATTGCACTTTCGATTGTGCATGTAGGTTTCTCGTTTACATTTGAATTGTTGAAAAGAATAATGATTTCTTTAGGTTCATCATGATCGAAAATATTTCAGTTTGATATTATAATTACTCAGTTAACTAGTTCGTTTCGTGTCGTTTTGTGATGGTGTTGTCTTGAAAATTTGATTGTTGCAAGTTTTTTTTTAATTTTTTGATATGCATCTAATATTTCTGATGGTTTTTAAAATAGTAATATCATCAACACGAAGAAACTACTTTTCGATCCCTGAAGGAGATTTTAATTGAACTAGAAACGTCGGCCAGGAAACAATTTTTTTTCAGGAAACAATTATCCTGATACCCAACCAACCTTTTTTCAAAATCATTATATTTACTTTCACATTGGGGAAGGAAGGTTTTGGCTTGCTATTTCTCCATCTTCATAAAAAGAAATGTGTGAATCTTCCCAAAAATTATTCTCTCCTAAAAATACACCCCCTTCAATTTGCTTTTATATTATTCTTAAATGACGTTCTGAAAATCAATATTGAGTTTATGTAGTTACTATGTTGAAATCAATATCTCGAAATTGATAGATTGAATTGAAAACTAGGTATTTGCAAACATATTAAATCATCACTCAAGTACGCGCAAGTTTTATGAATCCATTCATCCCAGAACACGATTTTCAATCAATTTCTATAAAAATACCGTGATTTCTGCGGTGACGTTATACTCGTACTAGCAATAGCTTAACCTACTTTTGTTAGCAATATGTTATTTTAATGCTAGTTTAGAGAAAATATTATTGTTTCTTGATGTACTTCAACAACAGAAATAAGAAATATTACTTCATTAATCCTATTAGCTCGCGATTTGAATTATCGGTCAGTTCAGTTAGATATAAACTTAGATATTTATAATAAGCAAATATTACAAGGTGACGAATGAAAATTCATCAGTCTGGTTAGCAGTTTGGCTATCAGAAAATAATGAAAGTTAGTTTGTCTAAAACATAATGAATTGAATGCATTCAAAATTCCCATTTTTTTATTTCAATATCGAATTGAAAACAACTCAAAGTTTTAATATGAATATGAACAATTGTTTTTGTCATATGCTTGGGTCTGCATAACACAGCTCGATTTTGTGAATCATATGAAAAAAATCACATTATTATCTGAAATGAAAACAGGATATGAATCGATAGAATATTAAAAAATAGTGATGCTGATAATAGTTGAATTATTGATGGCTATAACATTGTTTTCTGATAGTAAAAAGTGATGAATGCTCATTATAAATGCAAAACACTAACAGAGTGATTGAACAAAATTCTCTCTCTCTCTCTTTGCATTAGTTGGTATTCTTTCAACTTTTCTAAAATGATAATTTGCATCATCCATCACAATCACAGAGTCAGGTGGCATATAATTTTATTATTCTCGATCAGTAGAGGTTTTATGTTTTGATTTTGCCAGCTGAAATTTTATTTCTTCGAAGTTTTCTACAATTTCTTCCTGCCCACCAGAACGAAACAGATATTTTTTATTTTTCTTCTAATTGCAAGTGTATACATTTCATCAACAGGCATAGTTTTTCTTCCTAGATATGGTTTAGGTGATTCCACAGTTTCGAACAACTTTGGTGTATGAGAGCGTCGAATACATTAATTATAATAATCTTTCCTTTATTCAAAGAAGCACAATTGATAATTCATTTTGGGTGTTCAGTTAAAAAAATTATTGATCGTCAATGCGTCAATATTTTTGTTATTCCCGTATACAGATTGTCACATATAGGAAGAGGTTTGAGAATTTTTGATATCTCTCTCTCTTTTGCTAGTACCGTACAATCTAGTATGTACAGCTTACATACTATTATAGAATTCTTTTGAGATGTGTTATACCAAATCATACAAAATCATACAATGCTTCGAATGAAAACTACTTTTTGTACTTTTTGAATTTCCATTTTTACTCTAATTCAATTTTATTGCCCTGTGAAACATATAGTATTCATTTTCAAGAAAACTGTCCCTCCAAAAATCTCGCCTACCGGCAGTGGCGCAAAAATCCCAGGCTTACTAGGCCTACTAATGCTCGCAACAGCAAACTTAGAAAAAATGAAAGCAAAGAAATTCACAGTCAGAGAATTAGGAATAAACTGCTTGCCAATCCCAAGGGGTCGAGATCCTTCTGTACAGATCCAGAAAACTGTACACACCTTAGCAGCGATATATATTATTAAAACGCGAAGAGCTGTTCATCGTTTTGAGTTTCAACTCAGTGCACACCGAACTTCACTGTTTAGAAACTCTTCCATTTGAAGAACTGCGTTCATTTGTGCAATAAACTTCCTGAGAACGTTTTTCCAAATGGATTCAATCTCCAGGGATTCAAATCCAATGCGAATCACTACTTTCCCACAGACACCGTTCTTAGAGCGCCCTAAGGTTTATCCTGTAGTGCTTGTGTTTTTTCTCAATTACAATCGTGACTCACCCTGTATATTTCGTATGAAACAGAGTCCCAAAGGCAGTCCCAAAGGCAGTCCTCGTAGCTTATTTCCATTACATTCATTATTTACTTATCCATTTTGATCGGCATCTTTTAATCGATGCCGATATCCGTGCATGGAGTGTTTTTTTGTGTGGTAAACAAACGGAAGAATTATTTGCGTGTCACTTTTGCGGTCTCGGTTACTCATCAATTTAGTAGAGACAGATATCTGAAAGATCTGACTTCCTAGTGAAGAAACAACGTTTCCGGTTCGTCTTCTCGATTTTTCCTTCATTAGCCATAAATCTTTCTATTCGTGACCTCTGGTCGTTTAATAATTTGTTACAAAACAATTACCACTTTAAATGGTGTCTTAATGAATGGAAAAATAAGATGAAATTGTTAATAATCCAATGAATAAGTTGAACTTGATGTTCCCAAGGTTTTCTCTTCTACGGGCAGACAATAACTTGAAGATTTCTCACTGTCATTGTTGATTAAAAACTTGAAAAATATGGACTATTACACAGGTTTACATGGGAATTTCTCTCTGTACTGTCAAACAAGGATTCATACCCATTATTATAACAATAAAAGTTGCCGTATTTGTGAGACTTGCATTCGAAAAGAGTAGTGATTTGATGATGTATTCATGAGGTCTTGAAATTTGGAGAAAGCAGATGTCAGTGTTTTAATCAGGAGAATGTTGATTAATTGCATGGGAGTGTTGAAAATGAAAATACTATTTTTGAAAGCCGTCGAGTGAATGAGATTACATCTTTCTGGGTATTAAAAAACTTATTGAATTGGACATCATTATTTTCCTGAAGATTGAAGGATTATTGAAAATGTATCAGAGGTTTCATGATGTTTTTCGAGTTCTAAACTTTCACAATCTGAAAAAAAAATAAAAATGAGTCACCAGAAATCCAATAACTTGGTGACTAGTATTCATAAATATTGCCTTTAAATGAACTGAATGATTGAAAAAATAAAATTTTCAATAGTTAGTTCTCTCAGTATGTACGGCTGACGTTTCAGCTGTTGTTTTATATTCATTTATTTTTCAGATTGTTAAATAATTCAAAAAACATTGAGGAACATGAACTTCTCCACAAAAAATAAAGTCTTTCGAAAAATACATCAATGGTCTTCAATCAGTTCGATAGATTTCGAGATTTCGATTAACTACTGATGACTTGTCAGTGTGTCGTAGTGTGATTTTGCTTTCTTTGTAGGAGGCTGCCCACTTTCACTTTCTAAATTATCACTATCAGACACATTCCATCGATGTGAAACCTCTATAGCAGCAAGTAAAACCGATTGCTGGCATGGCGACGCATGCCGTGGCGACGGGTCGGCATGCGCAAGCGACTGGCTGAGCCATACAATTGTGTTTACTATAATATATAGAACCTGTATTTTACTGAATAATTAATATTTGAAGTGATAACTTCTTTAGCGACGTGGTGCGATTTTGTGATGGGTAAAAAAAATTTAAACTCACGTCAGGGTACGTAACCTGATCGAAAATTCGTTAGACGGAGGAAGAGTAGATGCTTGCGCCTGCTGTTTCGTTTAGGCGGCGCAGGGCTCCTGCGCGAACGTGCAAGTTTGTTTCTGTTGTAGCGTGCTACATGCATTCATGGTGTAGTTTTTGGATTCTCAAAGAATATTGAAAGTAAAGCATGGCATAGATTTGTAAAGCATCGTTCATTGTGTTTAATAAATATAGGAATAATTTAGAAAGTGAATGTGGGCAGCCTCCTGCAAAGAGAGCAAAATCACACTACGACACACTATCAAGTCATCAGTGAGCTGATTATATTTTTATATTTTATAATTGAAGTGTTCATTCATCTGTGCATTGAGCCCGCGTATATTTGGTCTGTCTCAAGTGTCAGTAAATGTAAAATTTACTCTCTTGGTAGATTGAAATTTACACAAATTTCATAGCATATAATATTTTCAAATCAATTAATAATTAATTTTAATTTCATTTTTATGAAAAATAATGCACTGAAACACTTGCTTGAAAAATAAATTCCATAAAGACTGACAAAATTTTATTTCAAAATCATCTGATACCGAGCAGGGCACGAATGTTTTTCTTTTTTCGTATTTTTATTAGCAGAAACATCAAAAAATTAATCAAGTAATTAATTTTTTAATGATGGTAGAATTTATATTGAAACATTTATTATTGATATTTATAATTCGAGATTTTCAGTAATATATTGCAATAACTAACTGAAAAAAAAATCCTAACATTTTATTTTAACATTATCCCATAATAGTTCCTGTCGTAATCTGTTCTTTTATGCATATCACTTGTACAAAATAATTTCGATGTTTTACATCAGCCAGGGGTCCTGTGATGGCTCAAAATTTTTTAAAATCATTCATTCAATAAAACACAGGTTATGTATACTGTAATAAACAGAACTATATACACTATAGGTATCCGAGCTCAGTGTGGCGAGAGATAGCTTAGCGCCGGACCACTGGGAAGAGAATCGCACAGTCCCTTGTGAATGGTGACTCGTCACCACGGCATGCGCCGCTACGGCATGCGCCTCCACGGCATGCGTCGCCACGACAGAACTCGGTTTTACGTGTGGTTATATATGTCTCACATCAAAAACACTTTTTCCCAATCAGTTTGTACTCCAAATATTCATTTGGAGTACAAACATCTTGTGCAGTTACCCAAAACATTGGATGTCTGTCATTGAGAATGACAGTGTTCCATGTAATTGAAATTTCACCTCTTTCATATACTACATTGTGTAGCAATTCTGTGAATGATCTTTGATTCAATTCCAAACGAATGTTTGGAGTACAAAATAAATAGTAAAAAGTATTTTTTTGTATAATTCAATGTTCATACGAAAGTAGTTGTTTCGAAAGTATTTTTCTTTCGTGTAATTCAATGTTTATATGAAATTGGTTGTACTCATGAAACATCTCATTGTGATATTTTCACTACATAATTGAAACGTTTTATGAAACTGTTTAGTGAAAATCTCACAATAAAGTGTTTTCTGAATACGTTATGGATTTTCATCAAGTATCGCCGATTTCATCAAATATTGGAAGTTATTGTTTCGAGAGGGCTCTTTCTTTCAGTTTGTGTCTGAAAAATACTTCTTTGCATGATCTACACAGCTTATTTTAGAATTAATCGCTTTCTTCCTTCCTTTGGAAGATTACCACATTTTTTCTTTCCCAAAAATTTATTTCTCTTGAAAATATACCCCTTTCAATTCAAATAATTTTTATATTCTTCTGCATTCTTCAATTAGTTCATTAGCTGTTCTCTGAGAGACTTGATACGAGTAAAAACATATTCTGCTTCAAATTCTTTGGATACTTGTCACTTTGGCATTGACAATAGGTAAATTATATCTGATAACTTCAATGTTTGCAATTTCAAGATGACTCATTGCATGGAGGTCGCATATATTAAGGTAATTTTTTCTAGAAATGATTTGAATAATATTTGAAAACATCAAATGTATTTGATAACACTTGATAATTGTGAAATGTGACAAGCATTGTTATGAGTTACTCTGTAATGCCAAGTTTTTCAGACAAAAGAAAAATACTTAACAAAATGGAATGATGTTTGTAAATCGATTCTACATGTAACAGTTTGAAATATCGATCTCAATTCTTGAGTATCAAGTTCTATAATGTCATATGATAATTATTCCTAAAAAATAATTGTTTATTGGAACACTTCAGGATAAGTAACTGAAGGTTCCTGTTCAGAAATGAAAAAAATAGTTGGTCGGTTGGTCCGTCCTCAGTTTTTGAAGAAGCATACGTGATAAACGAATTGAGTTTACTTCTTCAGTAGTACCTTAAAAGGCATTAGATAGAGACTAACAAAAATTCTAAGTTGGCTAGCGTCGAGAGGTGATATAGTTCTGGTGTGGGAAAAGTTTCAATTTCACCTCATATATTAGAGACAACTGAAGAAGCCATGATAATGATTATACAATTTTCACAAACATAATTTCATTTTAGATGCGTTCCTTTAACACCGCAGCTTCATCGGTAGTAATTGGACTACAATTCTTATATACACCAACAGTAGTTACCTAACCTAATTGATTATTGGTAAACAAGATAACAAGGAGAATTCGAAAACAACAACAATCTTACTTCTTGGACAGCAGGTAAATTCAGAATATGAATAATTATTGGCATTATGAAAACAGGTTCAACAATGGAAAGTGGTTAACCTCTTGTTGGTCGTTCAATAGGGACTTGCCCTTATTGATTTCCAAAGACTCAAGCAGTTCCAATTCATGTCCTTTATTCTCTATGGTGTATGTCGTAGTTGATGTTGAAATCGTGATAGTTCTGCAAAAGGTGGCACGCATAGGTAGAATTCTTCTTCGTGTATAAATTTTTGGGCATGATACGCATGTTGGTTTGTAGACACCTGATCTGTTATCCTTGTCTATGTGTCTGTGTGTGTGATGTATACCCAAGGAGTGATATTATATGTTATGTTGATATTTCGTTCAATTGATGATTTTTAAATTTTATCTGGTGTTTTTCCAGTATATGTAAGTATCTTGAAGGTGCCAGCATTATATCATGTGAAGGTATACTTGGTTCTATCGAGGATGTGATGAATCAAGTTCAAGTTGAAGTCGTTTATCAGATTTATTTCCTTCTTAAAATTATCGGAGGACATATATATTCTAATGAGTCTGTGAATCATACTGTGGGAACCTTCTAATTTAGGTTGTTGTGGGTAATTAGAATGGTTGTTGATAGTTGTGTCTGTATGGGTTGATTTGTGGTTAATTGTGAAATCGTGTTTGTTACTGAAGAAGGTTCAATTCACTAAAACATATCTTGCGATTTTGTAAATATCAGAAATTGTTCAGAAAACATTTTTCACTTGTGGCAACTCTCATTCTATGACTCTCCATATACCCAATTCCTAATTTGAACTTTATATTTCTTCCTTGTACAGTTTCGGGGGTGAATGGAACCATGAAATATTATCATGAGTTATCAAGTATTTTATGTGAAACATCTATAGATGTTTTTATGTGCGGCTATAGCCGCACATAAAACCAATTGCTAGCGTGACGACGCATGCCGTGGCGACGGTTTGCAAGCGACTGTAGGATTCTCTTCCCACTAGATCGGCGTTACACTTCTCTTTCGCCACACTGATCTCGAATACCTATAGTGTATACAGTTATGTTTACTACACTATACATAACCTGTGTTTTATTGAATGAATAATTTCCCAAAATAATTAAATATAAGTCTGAAGGTGATGATTTAGAAAGTGAAAGTGGGCAGCTTCCTGCAAAGAAAGAAAAATCACACTACCAGTGTGTAAGTATATACATTATATTGTTAAACTACTCAAAATGGATATACGGACATGTCCTCAAAATGCAATAAGTCAAAAAATATGTATTATTTTGTCGAACATTTATATTTACAAAATAGTTTATAGGTGCCTTCATTAAATTTAACTCGTTTTCAGAATGCTGTTTGGTGATACGATTAAAAAGAAATATAAATAAGTGTCAAAAATAAATAAAATTTATCTCAGAAAAAATCAAGAAACATTTACATCAATAGTGAGTACGTCCACCCCTGGCTCTAAGAAGTTCGGCACAATGACGAGGTATGCTTTCCCCCAAATTTCTAATTATTTGTTGTGATAACTGCTCGTAAATCGTCAAAAGAGCATCTGCAACTTAGTTCAGATTTTGGAAGGGTTGATGATCCTTCAAACGTCCTTCCAGTTCATCCCAGAGCTGCTCAATAGAATTAAAATCCGGACTATTAGCTGTCCATCTCATGACATTAATATTGTGTTCCTGATAGAAATTTCTCACGACCCTGGCTACGTGTGGCCTGGTATTATCTTGTTGTAAAATGAACCCAGCACCCATATTTTGGGCAAATGAGACGACATGAAGTTCCAATATCTCCTCTATGTAACGGAGAGCTGTTAAAACCCTTCTCGAAATACCACAAGGTCCGTGTGTCCTGTCAAAGTTATAACAGCCCATACTATTATCGATCCACCTCCAAATGGAACAATTTCTTGCACACAGTCATCCAAATAGCGTTCACCAGGACGTCTCCATACCAAACTGAATACAGAATTTTCCATATTAATGATTTTGTAGCTAAAAGTACAAAAAGAAGTGAGAAAAGTAAAAAAGTAAACAACAACCGAATGGAACATGATAAGAATTAGTATGGAGTACACACATCATGAAATAATACATATTTTTTCACGTTTGGATTTTAAGGATGTGTCTCTATATTCATTTTGAGTAGTTAATATTTCATAATTAAAGTGTGCTTTTATCTGTGGATTAAGCCCGCGTATATTTGGTCTGTCTCAAGGGCCAGTATATGTTAAATCTACTCTATTGGTAGATTGAAATTTACACAATTTTCATAGCATATAATATTTTGGAATTGATTATAATTCAATTTTGATTACATTCTTTTGAGAAATAACGCATTGAAACATTTGCTTGAAGAATACATTCAATAAAGACTGACAAAATTGTATTTCAAAATCAGCTGATAGCGAGTAGTGCACGAATGTTTTTCTTATTTGTTATTAACAGATACATCAAACAATCAATCAGTTTTCCAATGATGGTGAAATTTATATGGAAACTATAATTATTAATATTCATAATTTTGAATCTTTAGTAATATATTGCCATAACTAGTCAAGATTCTTACATTTATTAGTATATTAAAACCACATTTAAATCTATTCATGTATATTTTGATTACAAATTTTCAATAGATATTTTAGTACCCAACAATTTATCACAGGGGTCATAAAATTTTATTATTGAAACTGAACATCACCAAAATCAGTTAAACATAAGACATATCAATAATAAATTGATGGATGTAGCCGTTACTACGTGGTAAGAGATCATCATGAAAAATGAGAAAAGAAAAATTTCTATGTTTTTTACCACTTTTATTTGTAACTATAGTTACTGCAGTTTCATCCTTATAACTTTACTGCAGTTTCATCCTATAACTTTAGTTACAAATTAAAGTGGTAAAAGACATAAAAAATTTCCTTTTCCTATTTTACATACCAATAATGTAATATGAGTTTTCATTTTTTTTTATTAACCGTTTTGGATTATTTCAAAGAGATAAACTGATATTCATACACGCAGATAACTTCAAGAACTCTTCTGTACCTTAGGGAAGAAAATAGATTTCGATAGTGAAATTTCTCGTATTATATTATTGTAAACTAACACTATAAATGGTTTGAAGATGAAATATTCATCTATTTTTTTACACAACTATATTTTTACTACTGAGTATTCAAGTATTCTTCATTGAATTTTGTTACAGGATAATTTCTCTCATATTTTTCGGTAAAAATTTCTGAATTGATAGGTGGTTTTGACTGTAACTTCCGTACCCCAGAAGTATATAATACTTTTTGATGCGTATTTCACCAACACAGTTGACATGTCATTGATAATTTTGTTATTACTGCAGAAAAAAACTTCAGAATTGACAAACTAATAGAATTTGCATGCTCAAGATGCAAGAAACAAACGAAAAAAAAAAAACAACAACGGGTAACTTTTGAAACTAAATTTAACTCAATAGTAGAATAGATGTTTTCGGAGTCATTCCTACTTTTTTTGTCGAAATCATTAGCGAAATTACCTGAAGAAGATTATTTTAATGGATAAATCACTGTAATCACCAAATAGCTAATTTATGAATCGAATAATATTCATTTTGGAAAAGTGCAAGTACTTTAATAATAAAATACGCCGTTCTCGGAAACGAAATGAAAATGTAAAACATGTACCGGTATATCAGATAACCGCGCATTCTCTTCAAATCGCTCTTCACAAATAGTATTTATCATCTAGATTGATATCTAATAAATATTCATTTTGAAGCGAACCTTCTTATATTCGATTTAGGCGTATAATTTGAGCACATTTGTTATGATGAAATAGAAAATAATAAGCCGTCTACCGATGAATGTGAAAGTAAAACTGACTCCTTATTTCCTCGTAATGACCCGTATATACTCAGATAAGTAAAGGGAAACACTAGTTACGCTCGTAACAGAGTAAAGCAAAAATACGGTTGCATTGTGATTTGTGTAATTCCATTTAGCATTAATTCCTTGGCAATAGCATGGAATATTGGTACAGATGAAATGGATTCCAGACGAAAATTAAAACATAATCAGTATGTGAACTTGCATTTTTCTTTGAAAAGTATCATCAGATTCCTTTAAAAAATTCCCTATCATTTGAAAAATGGTAGTTGAATGAGAGAATACATTATTATACATCCATATTACAAATCACAATAGTTTAATATGCCTAGAGGACATCTCTACGATATTTTTATGTCAAAAAATAGAAATTTCATCTATTCAAAATTAATTTGTTCTACTTTGGAATGAAAATGTATATACAGCACTGAGAATTTACCAAATACCAATCACTCCATGTATAACCAAATCGGTTTCAGTGCAATTCCTCCTAATCTGGTTTCTACAAATACATAATTACTATACTATTTGAAAAAAAATCTTTATCCTTTGAGTGTTGTTATAACTACGTCATGGATGAGTAAAATGTTCTATTTTTGAAGTGACAACTTCCCACCGGAAGGTAAACCGATTCGTTACGTAACTCGTAACGGCGCCAGTCTGTCTGGCTTCCGTTTCTCTCAGGCACACGTCAGCAAAAGGCAGGCTCCTTCCCTATCGCCGCACAAATGCTTCTGTCTCCTCTCTACACGTGACTCAGCGTGTGCGATAGACATATACTGTTGACAGTGAGCATGCACGTAATAGTGTGTTATTATGTGAAACAGTTTTT
>WOGR01002794.1:965-16834 GCA_015342045.1 Leptinotarsa lineolata | reverse complement strand
TAAAGAGCAGGGGGGCAAGCACCGATCCTTGTGGAAGGCCATTATTCAGTTTCATTTTTGTGCTGGTCTTCTCGGCCATAATGACTTAAAAAGATCTATTGGATAGCATGGCACTGATAACATCAGCCATGTGTCTGCATAGGATAGTTTGCATTAATTTATATATAACTCCTCGTCGCCACACAGTGTCGTATGCCGCTGACAGGTCTATGAAAGCAGTAGATATTTTTAGTTACTTTTGAAAGCTAGTTTCCACATAGTTAGTGGGAGTACTTGGTGTGTACAGCTGCGTTTCGGACGAAATCCTGCTTGTTGCAGTATTGTTGGTATCAGTTTTGGTGTGTATCATTTGCTTTCCCTCGTTTTAAAATAGCGACGATTTTTGCCCTATCAAGTTGATAAGGTACATTGCCCGTCTTGAGAATGTCTGAGAAAAATTTTGCAAGCCATTGTTTAGTGAATTTGCCACTATACTTTAGGAATTCAACATGGATGCCATCGAAACCAGGGGCTTTTCTAGTTTTCATTTCGGTCAGGGCCCCCGCGACTTCTTCACAGGTGAAGGAGTTGGCATATTCTGTTTCAAAGACACAAGTGGACTTGATGGTCTTGAGTTCTTTTCTATATTTAATTGTGTGTGCACGGTTTTGGGGTGATCTTGAGGTAGACACTATGTGGAACGCCTCTTGGTTTGCGTTACTAGATTGGTTGGGCGGTCTGATGGATTGCTACTGACCAGCTATTGCAATAGGGACAAATACAAATTACGTACTCTGTACTCACTTTCGATGTTCATAATTTATGTTTATATTCACTTTTGTTAATTTCCTCATACCAACACAATATGTTCTGTATGGAATTTTTATATCAACTAAAGTCCCTGAAAACTTCCTCAACTATATCACTACCACTGAGTCCTTCATTCGGAATCCCAGACCGCTCGCAATTGAATTCATTCAAGGCCCGCGTTCGAACAGATTAAAAATCCGAGATATATTTCTCAGCAACGCCATCAAGAAGACATTCAGAAGGTGTGGCATCCTCGTATACATGTTCATTTCTCGTTCTCAATATTTCACCCATCCCGCAAATTGTAATTCGCACATAAAGTACGAGATTAATTACGGGAATTACTTCTTTAAGAGTGCCGTAAATTGAGAAAATGCAATTACGGTTTTTATAACGGTTATTTCGGAACGTAAATGATCTTTCTTTCTCTTCGGTTATTTTTTGGATTGTTGAAGCATTTCATGAGGTACATCTTTTTGGGAGTTCACCAGTCGACAAAAATGTAAGAAGGATCGGAGATCCTCAATAGAATTTTATGAAAATGCTTTTCTGGAATACCAGAAATAGAGGAGCTCAAAGTTTTCCGAAGATTTGAAATAAATGGACAAATTAGGCAACTCCAGATTAGCAAAAAATTCTACCTCCACACAAGACCTGGTTTATGGTGTTGTTTTAAAGTGAGTGGGCAACATTAAGATTTTATAATTCGAATGTCACAAACTCAGGGATATCATAATTATCTTAATCAAACTTAGTCGCCAACAGTCAGAGTCTATTTGTATACGATATGTTGCCTTTTATATTTCAGGATTTGGCAACCCTAGTGTTGCAATCTAGCAACTGACAGCTCTATCGTAAAGTTGGACATTTTTGAGGCAAAATCTGTTGGCGCGATCCCCTATGCTGAGATCGGCCACAGAACCGAAATTTCATTTTAACTGCTATGCGGAACAAAATAAAATTTTTAGCCGAAACACGAAACGGCGGGAGTATTACCTTCTGAAGCGACGTTTTTGCCTGAATTTGAGCCAATTTGGCACACGGAGGACGTGTTAACCACGTATGTGCCTACATCCAGCCCAGACGTGTACAGGGTCTACAGTCACCCTAAGGAAGTGGAAATTTCACGTGAGACATCATCATTGCTAACCTCGACCAGGAATCTATGGAGTGACGAAGATGACGATGTGGATATCAAAAGCGAAACTTCGCGACGCCGGGCGTTACGATACCCCCAAGAGGAAACCCTTAGAGGTTTCGGGGAAGCGGACGCACAGCGCACAGGCGCGCTGCGCGTTTGGAACGAGCAAGAGAATGGCGCCTTAGCGGAAGGGCTAGGGGGTGGAGGTAGGTCAGAGGGTCACCCTGAAGTCAACAGGGCAGGGCCAGTACCCGACAATCAATGTCGACGAGAAGTATAGGAACCCAGAGCTAGCTGGATGAACCCAACTTCCCGTCGTACTCAGACAGGAGCTGAAACCCGAAATCCCTACTCAGGTCTGGGAGGCCAGCCGGCCGCTACGGCGTAGGGTAGGCGGACATGAGGGGTGCGGTATAGGTGAACGCACCCTCGTTAAGCCGACCTAACCCTTACGGAGGACAGTACGATTGTCACTTCTAAACTGTGTTAAATTTGCGGATCATTCACGCTATGCGTATGACACGTGCGTGACGTGCGGCTCGCGCAGGTCAGCTCACATGCGCTCAATTTGCGCCTAGCCTAAGAAACGTCTCCGAAATCCATAATTCCCTGCTATCGCGTGGTTGATGGTAAATCCATCAAGGCGCCGATGAATAATTCATTCAATAACACGATCATTTCCGGTGCATTAGTCAGGTAATTCCTCGGAATAAACGGACTATAATCGTAATTAGCATGCTAACATCGAATTCTCAACACTGACCGTTCGTGATATTCGAGAAGGCGGATCCGTTTAGATTAGGTCACCGTTTGAATGAGTAAAAGGTGTAGAATGCGACGGTTTTGCATATAATCTCTCGTCTCACCAAGCTATCGGCTCTCGGTTTGTCTTTATTTACGAGCCCGCGACGACATCGAAAAACAGTTTGTCGAGGTCGTTTTTGAGTGTGAATGGCATTCGTTTCGATTAAATTAATTAAAAGATGTTTATTTTATCTACGAATGTTAAATATTAACACTGTTGTTGCAACCCTTCGAAAATGAGTACTGAAGGGTGAAAGTAAAAAGTACTAGATATAATAAAAAAGCACAAAAGAAGCGAATCCCTGAATTTATATATTCAGTATACATCCACTCTTTCCATTGCTATAGTTACAGTTTTTTGTAATTTTAAATCTAAAGTTGACAATGATAACAAATAATTGAGTAACAAAGTGCGGACACTAAAGACAAATAACAATTGACAGGAAAATGTCAAAGTAATCAATTTTGTTTTGTAAAAATGACCATTACGAATATACATGACACATTTGTGTCATGTATATCAAATGGCGACAATTTTATATTGCCAGTTAGACTCACTGTCATTATGTCTAGACCATAATTATTTTGAATTCAATAATACAATATATAACAACAGATAAGGCCTCGTAATGGCTAATCCTGTAAGCTCCATCCTTGCTGAAGTTTTCATGTACAACTTCTTCTTCTTAAATTTAGCCGATATACATAATCGGTTTAAAAAATATGTAATCGATGACATTGCAGCATTGCGGGATATAACGACTTCCGCTAGAGTTGGTAAGGATATATGTAAAGGGGATGTCGTTCAAGAAAATACAATGTTTAGATTTAACGCAGTGAAAGCTGCAGTGAGAGAGGATGAATCTCATTCAGCAGTCGATGTCGGAGCTTGGCTTCATATACGACCCAGTAGAAATTTGCCTTAGTTGCACTCATACTTCACAGGAAATCAAGTAAAAAAGAGCGGGAAATGTCATAAATTCAAAATTTGTATGTAAAATTTATTATTTCACAAAATAGACAAAGACAAGAGGTGCAAACTAATGTCAATTTGAAATTATATCGTAAATGTTGGATAAAATTGGAAGATACATCATAAAATTTTTGTAAATAATTAGAAATAATGAATGTTTGTATAAATCGCTTCCCTAGTTACAAGAATAAAATGATGCTGACGCAAAATTCATATATTCAGACATAAGTGAGGTTAGACACGATTTGTGAAATTGTCAAAGAAAGATTTATCTAAATTTAGCAGTAAGTATCAAAACTGTAGAGTAAATAGTTTTTAAAATATGAAATTTAGAAAATTGAAGTTACAAAATTAAGTCGAAGCTACGAAGAGTGAAGCCACAATAATTTTGTGCTCCCACATTTTAATTAAAATTTAAAGTCAAGCTTATAGAAGTTGAATGTTCAAAATACAGTGTAAAGAGCGGATCACTAATAAAATGGAAGATGAAAACGAAAAATACAAAGTGGAACAGAGTTCTTTTGATGTTTTGCCACTTCTCAATGACTTTATAGAAACCATATGGACTTACATCTGCAATAAAGGAGCATCTTCGAGCATTGGCTACCAGTCTCAGGTAATTCTGCAGCTTTGTTATGAATAATACCATTTTTACCAACTGATATTTACATAAGCCAAATTTAATACATTTTTACTTAATGGTTCTTGTTTTAGGAAGTATTTTCCAAAAATATAAGATGAGCTGCTCTGGATAAGAAATCCGTTTGATAATGATTCTCTCAGCAAAGTACAACTCTCAACATCTGAAGAAGACTCCCTCACAAAACTTTCTTGCGATTTTGCTCTAAAGTCGACTTTTAATGACGAGGTTAATCCCACTTTGGATAAAGGCTAGGGGGGAGTATCCAGTTCTTTCAAACGTAGCCTTAAAAGAGCTGATGGGATTTTCAACCACATTTGTGTGAGAGGGCATTCTCCACTTTGGTATATTTGAAAAATAAATATAGAAATAGGCTTCGTGTGGAAAGTGACCTGCGTTTAAAGCTTCCAACTTTCAACCCAGATATAGAATCTCTAATAAATCGTAGTCATCAGCTCCATAAGTCACATTAATTACATAAGTCTCATTTTTTCATTTTGGTATTTGTTCAGTTTTAAGATTCTGAATTAAAAGTCTTTTGTGGTACTGTATTTTGTCTTCAGAGGTGTCCAGAGGTGTTTTCCTCAATAGTTAATTTTCACTAGAATAATAATAATAAAAATATTATCAATAATAATATAATCGTAATTAATATAATTAATTTTCCTGCAGCTGAAAAAGCAACTGCGCCACTGGAATCAATCAAGTCGCCCCGGAGCGCCAATTTTTTTTGATGATTCATAATTTTTATTACTTTTTAAATATAATTATTATTCAATATGTGGTCCGCGAAAAAAATTCCACAATGAATGAGGGTCCTCAGGCAAAAATGTTTGGGAAACGCTGGTCTACAAGATTATGTTGTAGGCCCAACTCGATGGATTTTTTTGCATGTACCCATAACTTGCCAATTTTGTAGTTATTGGATAGTATTTATCCCACGAAATATCTGTGTTCAAGGAAAGTTTCCATTGGAGTTTTTTCAAAATATTTTATTCTATACTATGTTTCCTAATTATAAATTCAAAACGCAAATGTAACATTCTCCCGCTGAGAATGACAACATCATGTCATTTATTTTCGAATAAACCATTTTGTTATAATTATGTATCTTAGGAAACGTATATTATTAGCGATATCATTTGCATAATTCTAATTTTTTATATATCTGTTTACTCTCAGGGTCGAGTTGAAAAACAGCTTTAGCTGACATTTCGTCCATTCGCCATAAAGTTATATGCAAATAATGTAAATACAAATTATAAATCCTTTATCCCTTGTAATGAATAAAGTCGATTATTATAATTATTATTATTGCATTGAGATATCTTCGCCCACAACTTATATTGAGTAACACTGATGGTTTGAACTTGATTCTGAATCGCTCATATTCAGTCCAGTTCACAACATCGACATCAGAGGGAGTATTGCTCATTTTGAATTCTCAATAAGAAAATTCAAGAATTAACACGTTATATATGAGAGGAACGAAATGAAGATAAACTGAAGATGGTGATAATCAATATAGATATGCCTATCAGGAATGAAAAGAAAAAAAACCTGGTAAAGTATCGAGGTAGACTGAAATAAAACCGGAAATTGTAAAGTTATGGAGCCTAAAGAAAGAGGAATGGATTTAATCATAAGACGCTGATGGAAATAACTAGTTTGAAGAAAAAGCGACACACTGGAGATCTTCATTACTCTATCGAGGAGAAGGAAACGGGAACAAAACAAAAAAGAAAGAAAGCCTGGAGAAAGTCGGTGGTAACCCTCACATGTGGAGTTTCAAACTTTTATATATGAAAATAGCTATGAAATATTTGAATGGAGTCTCAACATGCCCTCTAGATTTTGTTTCAACGGCGTCAATGAATGGAATGAAACTTGACTGGACCACGGGACTGGCTGGACCGGTTATGCTAATATCTGTGGGTAACGTTCGATCTGATGATACACGGTTTCTCTGTTTCATTTGCACGATCTTAACCACTAAAATTTATATAAACTATGTTAACCTTCTATTAATCAAGAGAAGCTTACAATGTAGTTTGCGCGTTTTCGGTTACTGCCGGACAGCAGGGTTGACACGCCGTATGTTACGAATGGCATCAAACAAGTTTCAGCCAAAAGTTGGACGTTCTGAGGTTTAAGGCAGTTCATGAATCGTTTCAGTTTTCCGAAAACTTTATTGCCACGTAGGCGAAAATAATTCATGGAAACCTATCTGATTTCCCAATAATAATAACGCGTAGTTTTTTCAAATGAAATAAAAATATCAAATGTGATATACCCTTGGATTGTGAATTTATCTTTATCAAAATCTGTTATGAAAAAGACAGGCCCGTATTTGACAAAAAAGTTGATGGTTGACACTAAACGTTTTATCGAATATTTATTATTACATCGTCATGGTATCGTACACTTCGAATACAATAACATATTCACATGGAACATACTCACAGACGAAACATTGTTACATTTCTCTGATGAGTCCGGACAACTGAGAACCTTATGGTTATCGTTTGATATAACGGGAACTAAGTTGCAGTTGCGATTTTTTGGGTAGATGAAAATGTTTTCTAATCTCAAACCTCCTGATTACGGATTCCTCTGGCCAGATGGTTGGCTCGTATACTTCCTGGGCCTTATCCAAAGAAAAAGTTACTTTGTAAGTGGAGTATCGCTCATTCCTATTCCATTCTACACACTCAAATGGCATTTGAGGTGACGAATTTCTTAATAAATTCAGTAAATCTTTGGACTCCACATCAGCTCCAATATGGAAGACGTGCAAATGTCCCAATTTTGGTATTGTTTTGAAATTCGCAAATTCATTGCTGCCAAGTATAGGTTTGTTTTTACTGTATGGCTGATCTTTTTTGTGGAATATTCCCAGTTTTATATATTTCAACTGGATTCGATTTTCTGCTACTAGATGGCAATACAGTTAAGGAATTCTTGTTTCAATAAGTGTATTACATCTTTCTGCTCTTGGGCCCTTTTTTCTAAATGGAGTGAGAGTCTACTCACAGATTCAAATTTGTCTTTGAGGTCAGTCACTTCCTTCGACCATATAGAGGTTTCACAGCAAATCTTTGACCCAAACGTTATATGAACCCGGCTCTCTTGTTTCAGTTGGTTAATTCAACACCGTTAACAAATTTCTTCGTCTTCGCGTTAACACCACAAAATAGTGAATTGGACATGTGAGTAAGCCATAATTCTGCTCGATGACTTTAACAGCTTAGCTGGTAATTCGCCTGTCTAGAAAAAAAGAGAGCCGGGTTCGAATTCCAGTCGAGTCACATTTTTTAATTCAGATTTGCTTTCAATGACTGCATACCGCATATCTAATCTTGTTATTGCATTACATATGCTAAATTTTCTCTCAAACCATAGTTCTGTGCGTTATTTCGTTGAATTAACATATCAGCTCCAAACTAAAATCAGTTCAGTCCCGAAAATTTCCATTGTAAAACCTACCCTACATGTATATACCGCTGAATCAAGTGATGATTCAACTTTCCAATATTCATGAGTTGATTATAGTCAAAGTGGAACATGTATAACGTTTCAACGTCATCGGATTTGTGTCTTTAACAAAATCGCATTATCTCGTTCAGCGGAGATCGGAAGTGAAACGGGAGGCAGGTGTGTTATACATACCAAATTTTTTGCTGAAAACTCCCTGAATATTCACTAGCTTCAGCACTTTGGGATTCTGTAGATGATATGTTATTATTTTAAAGTAAACATATACAGCATGGACAAAGACGTTACTTCCTAATTTTGAACTATTGTAGAATGATTGTTCAAAACTATGTTGAATGGTATCGTGCTTCTAAATTACAGGAATTTTCCTGTGTTTGGTAGAATTTCGGATAGACTGCATCCTCCAATTTTGAAAAAAATGTTGGTGTACTTATGTATTTTGACGTGGAGATCACAAATCCGAATGAAAATCGGCACTCTGTCTTATTTTCAGAGTTGCAGCCCTCCAAAGTTCCGGAAATTGCAACTTATCAGGCTCCTTCTTACACATAGAAAAATATAAAAAAGAAACACAAGTATTTATTCACCATATTCTGAACCATATATAATAATGTCAGGACAGATAATTCCGCTTGCTGCTTCGATAAGTTTACTGGCATTGCAAAGGCTGCTTCTCAAAAGCTTGGAACACTGTACTGTACTGGCAGCAACTTTTGATGCTTTATAAAGCTCAGATCAGACCTTCCTTAGATTATTGTTCTCATGTAAGGAGTTCCGCCCCTAAGCATTCCCTGAAGCTGGATTCAATCTCCAGCGATTCAAATCCAATGTGAATCACTACTTTCGCACAGGCACCGCTCTCAGAGCGCTTCAAGTATTTTCCTGTAGTGCTTGTGTTTTATCCGTAAAAAAATATCATCTTCACCTATTATTCATGTTATTAAGTAATTTTACCAAAGTTCAAATTGAGTCAGTGAGAGAGAATAAAATTCCATATTTAATGCAAGTTAGAATGTTAGCAGCAATGATATATTGCACAAACTGCAACATAAAATACAAATAATGAAACTTTGCTGTACATATGAAAATCAATAATGTAATTCTACTGCCAAAAAGAACACCTTTTTCGGAATGGCCTCACATGTTCATTGCATATTTTTGTTTATTTCACATACCAGAATAGAGTTCATTTTGAATCAAAAGAACATTGGACTCAGAAGCTGTTACTGATGGAAGCAAATATTGCAGAAAAGTAAAATATGTGTTTTTCATTGAAGAATTGTGTAATACATTCAATATCATTTTAGGTTTGTTTGAAGTGGCGTGGAAAAAACTTTTTCCAAATTGGGTGGAATAGGCAAAATATTTGAAATTGACGAAGCTTCATTCGAAAAGAAAAATGTAAAAGGGGCGAGTGGTAGAAGGACAATGCCTTTTTGGTGGTATAGAGCGAGATACCAAGAGTTTTCGAATGGTCCCAGTTCCTGACAGCATTACAAAAATACTAATATATAAGAGAAAATATCGAACCCACAACTACCATCATATCCGATTGTTAGAAAGCCTACAATTTATCCGGTCAATTTAGACATCTGAGGGTACAAAAATTCGTACCCGGCTCAAAGTTGTTAAAATTGTTCACCACCAAAACTGAAAAATACTCATCGATCCGATACCTGTAAAAAATTTACTCGGGGTCAAAGGTCACAAAAACGGAATTTTCGCGATTTTCATCAAAACGGTGAGTTTCATCATGAAGTTCGTTTAGACAAAAATTGTAGATCTGATGTAAAGAAAATGTTTGAATACTTTTTTCCTAAGAGCCAAGAGCCTGAGAGCTAAGAGTTTCTGAGATATAACACGCCACCTTTGAGGTAGCGCGTTTTTTTAACGTGATTTTCCCGGTAGGCCTATTCCACAGATCTGTTGTTCAATTTGGAACTATTGAAAAATAAAAGATATTAACAACATAAATGCGACATATATCATTGATGGAGGATATTTATCACATCGCATTGTGTGGATAGCGAAGAAATATTCAACGTTATCTTAGATAAATACGTTCAGTATGTACGTCGACATTTTGTTACCAGAGTTACTGTCGTATTTGATGACTATAATGATTTTACGAGAGATATTAATGCCGCGGAACAACGTCGTAGAAGTTCAGCAACATCTTCATAATCTGATATTGTATTTGATCAGAAATTTCTTGCAAATACTCACAACTAATCTCGATTTATTTCAATGTTGAAAAAAAAGTTTACTGCTGAAAATATATTGGTAAAACAAGAAAATATTGATGCTGATGTAATGATAATTGAAACAGCAATAGAGCAAGTCAGTTTAACAAATAAAACTATTGTTGTAGGTGAAGATGTAGACTTACTCGTATAACTCTTCTACGAGTATATTACCAAGTTCAAGTGTGGCTTGATTATCAGCTAGACTCAAAAGACTGGGGTAGGAAGTTGGTCGACAATACATTAAAACCAGTTCAGACTTTAGTCCTACCTGCACCGGAAAAACTGCTGAATTTGCAACTGTAAAAAGGGATATAGTGTAAATGTGGTTGCAAAAAAATCGGGACTGTTTTGTTCTCTACCATGTGAAAACAGTTGAGAAATAGTTTGATACCAACGAAGAGACATGCGATGTATCACTATTGAGGCAATTTACTTGTACCCAGGATGAAGGAAAAGAACAAGCAGAAGAGAAAGCAGAAGTAACTGAGAATTATGAATCAGACGAATCAATTTTTTTAATTTACACCGCTTTTATCATTTTAAACCCTGGTCGATATTTTTTAGTATTCAAAAGTTTCAAAATACAGAGAATCACGACAGATCAGTGAAATAGGCCTACTGGGGACGGACACCACGTTAGAAAAAGCGATAAGTACACTACCTCAAAGATGGCGTGGAAACGTGTGCATATTATGACGGTTACAACTCTTCCAATTTTTTTAATCGTTATGTCTCAGGTAGCTCTAAAGAAAGAAAGTATTTCGACATTTTTTATAGATAATTATCTGGCCTACACTTTTTTCGGACTAATTTCGTGATGAAATTGACCGTTTTGCTAAATATCGCGAAAACCCCAATTTTGTGACCTTTGACCTCGAGTAATTTTTTTTCCAGGTATCGGATCGATGAGAATTTGCTAGATTTTATTTATGATGGTGTTTTGAATGATTCTACTAATTCTGACCTAGGTGCAGATTTGTGTACCTTCACTCCTATTTTTTGGTCTACTTTGACCGGATAAAATCGGTTGTGTACACAGGGTTATGGACTGTGAACCACATATTTATTATGTAGATCCTCACACCGGTTAGCTGTGCAAATTCTTTTTTTTATATTTAGCATGAATAAATTTATGCCAATACACAGTCCATGGACAGAGTGTGGAGGGGAATTTGACTGACATTCGGACCAGATTCGGATGTAAAAAAGAACATATCATGAAAAAGAATTAAAACTTCCTATGTTTTCATACCACTTTCATTTGTACTAATGTTACTGCAGTTTTGTCCTACAAGGACATTCTCGAACGAATACAATAAAATTTTGAAATAACGTGAAGGAACTAGATATAGCTGAGAGGGACAGATTATATACAGAAGAAATAGATGTATACTCACTTGGTTTATTTTGGGGCATATAAGCTAATGTTAATTCATTTCTTCAATCCATTTTTTGCTTACTATAGCGTCAAAAAATAAATTCGTATGATTTGAATGTCCATTTTGACGTGAGCGTTTTATAAAATTCTCAAACATGAATTTGAACGAATAAAACCAACAGTTTGTTTCCGAAATGTCTACACATATGCCTACTTTTTTTTCTGTCAGTGTCACATCAGCTTGTTCATAAAGGAGGTTTGTTTCTACTTGAAATGCGTGCTTTTGAATCAATAGCAGTTTCGCCATCTAAATAGTTCTAAAGCAGTCCAGAAGATTCGATTGTATTCGACAGGATTCCACATTTCCGATCGTATCGAAACATCCTGGAACATACCAGATTATTGTTGAACGATCAAGAATATTTTATGCTATGGTAGTCCTGAAAGGCGTGCTTTTGGACATTGAGGGCTAGAATTTTCGCCTTCTAGAAATTTATAGAATATTCCAGTATATTTGGGATTATTGAAGAGCATTTAAAATATCACCTTTGAATATTGTGGAATGTTTGGCAATAGTCTCAAGCACTTTTTCCAAATACCAGAACTGCAATACTCTTCTAAACGAGCGTTTCACCAAGCAAGTTGGCGTCTTCATGAGAACATTAGTTTTCTTCACCTCTTAATATTGATATGACATTCCAATATTCTTCTTGGAAAATCAAGAAATCACTGGTTTTTCAAATTATTGTTCATTGGAAATATACGAGTAAAATCAATATACATGATTCGAATACGCGTACCTTTTGGTTTGAATGAATTGATGTGCCTTGGTCAACTTTGATATCCGTATTATCCTCGCATTTGACAAAAAGTAATAAATCGTATAATTCTAAGCTTTTTTTGTCAGCACAATCCAGTATTATAACTCATCATAACACTTGCTCAGTATGTTTCATTGAATATCAAATAAATTTCATGAATGCCTGTTTTATTTTGGTTCAGTCAGATGAAACCAATTATACGAATTTTTGGCGTTTCTCATTTCATTCGACAAAACGATCCATTTCCCGTAATGAAAGCGGACAAAAGTTCATTTCTTGAATTGCCACAATTTTTCCCCTTTTTTGACACACCATTTCTGATGCCAATTTTTCATTAGCATTCGTAGCGTACGCTGACGCTTTCGCGAAACTTTGATAAACTGGATATATAAATCAACTAATGATATTTTAGTAGAACAACTTTGTGTGTAAATAGAAAATGTGGTTGATGTCATGTTCTCAGACTGTGAAACGGATTGTCAACATAAATTACACATTTCAGATATGACATTTCAACGAAATGCAATTTTGTCCATGCAGCATTTCAAAAAAATTTGGATTTTTTTTTCACATACTTCTGTGATCTGCAACCTGTTCTTACTACTAATAGTAGATTAAAATTAGAATCCAGTTTCGAAAGGCATGGAGAAATAAAGGCGTTCTGACTTTTTGAGAAGCAAAAAATAAAAAATGTCTCAAGTTTTCAACAAACAATGACGCTGGGCTTACAAATTTTCCGGAAAAGTTATTTTATATCTTGCAACCCCTAGATGTGAAGGAAATGAATTAATTTTACAGCACACAAAAAATTTAATTCGTTATTAACAAATTCAGATAAAAACAAGGCATTTAGCTTTTCGTGAATAATTCTAAAATTATCAACACTTGAGAAATAAAATAAAGAATTCTGAAAGAGGATTCTAATGCGTCCATATCGCCCGTTACGATATGGACGCATCATGTTTTTTCAAAAACTATAAAAAATTTTCCGAGCCCTGTCATAAAAGTTCAAATAAGAATTTGCTTCCTGGCTTATTGAAATACTCAAGTAGATCATGGCATGGAAGTTTATGAGTGAATTATTTTGTTCATTATAATTTTTCAAGGTTGAAAATTATTCAAATATCAGAAAACGATGATGAAATGATTTTTTGCGAAAATAACTCACTCAACACCCTGTTTCTCCGTACTGGTAGGTCTTAGGAAGTTGAAAGGGAAGGAAAGGGAAACATTTCCAATCTATCTGATCATCGAGCAATAATCACGAATTTTTATATCTATTGATTTATAAACTTTCAAAAAGGTTGAGCTTTGAACCTTTCTATTCCAAATGCAATACGTCATACTCGTGCGATTGAACCCGTGCCCCTTTGTCACAAGATGGTTCGCAAAAAAACTTCTCCTATGGTCTTTTATACTCTTGGAAAAAGTTTTTCCGGTTTGTCCGATATACAATATTGGACAAGAACCACTATCCGACACTGGAGTTTCATCTTTATTGCTCTTAATGAGTTTACCCAAATTATTATTTGTTCAGTAGGTTACGTCCAATCGTTTTTTTAACGAGCTATATTATAAGTACTATCGCTGAAGTAAGTTAGAGTTAATGTTTGATTTTATCCTTTGAAACTGGATAGGCCAGGTTCAGAGCTCGTTTCTGCAATTATTCAGGAAGAATTGAGTCAATAATATCCACCTCGTAACCGTTGTTGACAGCGATATTTCGAAAATTGCTTTCTGCAAGCAGTGATCGTCATCGTTTTCCTTGACTGCGCAAAATGTAACTTTTCTCTAGAACGAAAGTGAATGAGGTCTTCGTAAAACGATAGTTATGCTCTCTCCAGGTGAGTGAGGAAGGGACCGAATTGTCTAGATGAGCCGATTAACAGTTTTGCCCATATCGATATTGTGATACCGAAAACTATTAGCCTAAGCGAATATTGGTTTACATTCGACAGCCTGCGTGGATAATGGATTCCTAATGGACTTTGTAGTAGGGCTAATACAATGATTAGTACACATCCCGAAGTAATGAAACCAAAGGCAATGAACCTTATTACGTTACTATTTTGTTAATAATGCTCAACATTAAGATATGACTTATCGAATATTGAAGTCGTTATAGGATTCAAAGCACTTGGAGTTTTATCATATTTCCAATGTGTATCAGAGCCCGACTTGAAAATTTATTAACGCTACACCTGCTTTTTTCAAAATATTGAATGCAGAAATTTATCATGACATCATCAAAGTGTTCTGGTGCAAATCAATGTATGAAATCATTTAACGATCTTCCATATTTGTTTTGTTTAGTCACCAGGATGGCTAAGCGTCGTACATTTTGAAAAGGTTTCTCAACGTTTCGCCGCTATCCTGGCTTCTTTAGTCTTCGTACTCCTGAAGATACCAACTACCTAGGTTGGTAAAATATTGAGAAACCTTCCCAAAATAAATGATGGTCAATTATCCTGCAAAATAATAAATATAATAAAATGAACCTCCTTGAATATCAAATTCAGGTTATTCAATTCAAACGTCAGTTTTACAAATACTTCATCAGTCATCGTTGAATACTTATAGTATTGACTGGCTGTTTTATCCTTTATTCTTTCTTAATTGACAATCGTAAAAATTGTATTGAAAGCACTACACCAATGAAAATATATAAAAATACATACACTCACTTATTCAAACGATTACATACATTCATTCATTGATATAGTGGGCAACTGAATAGTAACATTTCTTTATTTTTTTCCTTTTATTTGAGGTAGAAGGTTATTGAATAATCTACCGCCCATGATATTTGGAGATGATTACTTTGCTTTAAACGAACCGTCGTATGATAATTGTGCACGTTATCATTGAGTGTGAATTTATTTTTGTTTCGGAAAACATACATACATGCTTCATATATATAAACACATGGTGTTGTCAATATACCTAAGTTTGGAAACAATTGTCTACACCTCAGCACACCTAGTTGACATACCCCACAATAAAATGCCATATCTAAGTTGGGAGTCTATATAAGCGGAATAAAGAGTTATTAACTGTTTTCTGGGTAGAAGATTACGCATGTTCCTGTATTTCATTGAGTGAAGCTTGACAATAATATGTCCACATTGTGCCTTTCAGTCAAGGTGCTCATCAATATAAAGCCCTAGAAATTTCATTGTCCCTTTATTAGAACTTGATAAGGGCCACTCATTCAATTCGATTTCTATTGTGTTACATGCTTTCTGTTTGTTATGAAATCTATATAACTTTGTCTCATCAACATTCAAATACAGGTCGTTTTCAATAGTTAGTAATTTTTTTCATTACATCAGTGCCTACCTTTTCTGTTTCCGATATTGTGTGAGCTGATATTGTCAGTAAAAAATCATCTACATATGCAGTGTACTTGCCTAAGTTGATATTCTGATCTATATCTGTCACATACAATATAAATAATATAGGGCCATATTGATGATCGCTTAAGATTTGATATCACTAATAGCAAATCGACTGGTCTATAATTATTTGGAAGATTCTTCTTGCCCTTTTTGGGAATAGGCTGAACGCGAGCAATCTTCCAAC
>WOGR01002793.1:0-16836 GCA_015342045.1 Leptinotarsa lineolata | reverse complement strand
CATTTGGAGGTGGATCGATAATGGTATGGGCTGGTATAACTTTGACAGGACACACGGACCTTGTGGTATTTCGGAAAGGGACTTTAACGGCTCTTCGTTACATAGAGGAGATATTGGAACCTCATGTCGTCCCATTTGACCAAAATATGGGCGCTGGGATCATTTTACAACAAAATAATGCCAGGCCACACGTAGCCAGGGTCGTGACAAATTTCCTACAAGAGTAGGAGATGGCCAGCTAATAGTCCGGATTTAAATCATATTGAGCAGCTCTGAGATCAATTGGAAAGACGTTTGAAGGATCATCAACCCTTCCAAAATCTGAACCAAGTTGCAGATTCTTTTTTGACAATTTACGAGCAGTTACCACAAAAAATAATCAAAAATTTGGTGGAGAGCATGCCTCGTCGCTGTGCCGAACTTCTTAGAGCCAGGGGTGGACGTACTCACTATTAATGTACTTTTTACTTAATTTTTTTCTGAAATAAATTTTATTTGTTTTTGACACTCATTTGTATTTCTTTTTAATCGTATTACCAAACAGCATTTTGGAAACAATGCAAGTTAAATTTAATGAAGGCACCTATAAACTGTTTTATAAATTTAAATGTTTGACAAAATAATACATATTTTTTGACTTATTGCATTTTGAGGACATGTCTTTATATTCATTTTGAGTAGTTTATATTCAGAAGTGATATTTTTATAATCTTATAATCCTGGCAAACGTTCCATGCTGATAGTCCACACTTTTTACCTGACTATTACTAGTCTGATAAAGTCCTTACGTTGTTATCAAAAAGTGAAACAGTGAATACAAAGCTCATCACTTTTTTCATAAAAGTTCTCTCATAACAATGACACTATTTTTTTATTTTTGAAAAAAATCATACGAGGACAAAAAAGCAGCTATAATTGCTAATACTGTAACGTCATCCTAGAAAAACCATAACAAAAGAATTCCTTCCTGCTCATGGAACCACAATCATATTCCACTCACTCGTATTCGCACCGTACCAATTTCTGCAACAGAGCGTTCACGATATAGAAAGTGCCACATGTTTCTCTATAGATAAAGACCTAATAAACATAAATATAATGCATAAAGATACATGTGCCCGCGAAGGCATGTCGTAAATTGATGAAAGATAGTTATTGAACTCTTCACGCTTTCGGCATTAAGTCGATCTTCGAGCATTTGTATAGATTATTATCATTTCTATGTGCGGTTGCTCACAATGTAAGGGCATAAAAGGAAAATCTTCAAGACCTGGATCTAGTAGCACACTTTGGTTATAGAACACAGTAATTCATATATAATTACCTACATTAACAAATCATTATTGTGAGTCATAACTCTAAGTAAATACCTGAATTATTTTTCTATACGGTACAGGTTCTACCGCATAGAAAAAGAATAGTCTCAAAATCGAACCTGAGGATTCTCCATATTAGAAAAGTACTGGACGCAACTAAATGATTTTACTCGTATCAAACAGTCCATCAAGCCTATAGTTAGTATTCTTCATTGAAATGTTGTCAGTCAACGGAATTACCATAAGCTCAAGTTGCAGCAGTGATTGCAAGAAGACAATTTTTACGTACCTCCCAGCTGCTCTAGGGGTAATGTTGCATCTTCAACCATTACACATTTGATCAATAAAATTAGCTGCAATTCGTGACTTCAGGATTCACTAGATATTCAACATATTAAAATACTCTTCCTATCACCCATATTATTTCAAGCATTCTTATCACCTTTTATTCTTTGTGCTAACATCCCTTATTATCTCCACAACCATGGCAAAATCTATAACTCATAGGTCATTGCATAGAGCAAACAGCTCTATGCAGCTCTTTTTTTCTCAGTATCTTTTCATTTCTTATATTCATTTCAGTTTCACACCTGAGTGCCCATCCAGTGCGTAGACTTTTTCAAGCTATGGTCTGCAAACACCTTGAGTTTCTAGCGTTATAGGTCACAGAGCTGAGAAGCTAAAGAACCTAGCGATTTTTGACAAATACTTGGTGAAATCTTTCAGGAAAAATTATAAAACTATGTCAATTTTGTGCAACCTTGGTATATTAAAAATTTAGAAGGATACCTACTGTTCACGAGACTAATGCACGTCCACACTGTAAAATTAGATTTTTATCGGGAAACTGAATATAACACTAATTATAACTAGGCATTTTAGGCAATATTTGAATTTGAACCCATTTCTCACTTTGGTCTAGTGCGCCAGACTGCTTCGCCTGCATTTTATCAGCGCAAACTCCTTTGAGCAAGAACCACACCATTGAGAATGCGGGAAAAACAAACAACCCGCGGGTCAAAACTTACCATATATCTCGCACATGAAAGATAGCATAATCGTTTCTGAACATTCAAGGTTGCCAATCGACAAATAAATATCTCGAGAAAACAAAATAGAAGGTGTGTACTCAGTGTCTGCAGACTTCACAATCGACAGATAATAAAAACGAGTTTCGAGATTGAGGTTATGAACTTTCAATAGCCCAGTCGGCTGGCATTCTCGAAAAAGAATGTACTGTAGGATGGATTCCCAGAGTTATCAACCCCTTGGAAGGTTTTTATATTGAAAACACTTGCTCAAATACTCAACAGGAAATGTAACGAATTCATATCTAAAATTTGGTATATATACGTGCTTCTTTCAAATATTTCAACGGAATTCGATTTTCCTTCCTTAAGAGAGGTGTATTGAACAATTGATTTCTAATAAGGTGCATGTGAAAACATATTACTAGAAATCGGTGCAGTGTAATCATCTTCAGAATAATACTGACATTTCTCTAATTTAATTTAACATAATAGCGAATGTATTAAAAAAAATTAATTGAATAGATCAAAAACACAGAACTTATTGATTTGTGTACAAGTATCAAGTGTTTATAAATATAATTTCAGACTTTTTCCACCATTACTTACAAACTTTTTTTTCATTTCAGGTAAGAAATTCAACTTATGAGCCGCCATACTTGTAGTGAGTATATTTAATACGGTATTCAACTTTATACTTCCAATAGGAATGCTAGATGAAAATATCGAATGTTCAAAATTTTTGAAAAGTCTAGTTATGGAATAACTTTTTTCAATTCTTTCCTTTTTTATAAATTAATGCAGATTTTACTGTTCTGTGAAAACACTCATGTCTCGAAATTTTCTACACTTGTTTTAGACGTATAGAAGTATTTTTATTGAAATGTCATATAATGAATTTACCATTGTTTGCTTATCAAACTTCTGTTACGAATTAAATTATAATAAGAATTCAAGAACCAGTTTAAAGGAACACATGAGACTCATTGAGACTTATTCATAATTCCGTCAAGTCTAACATAGATTATATAGAATAATATTATTCATAGACCCAACTAAATAATCAGTAAGGACGGTTGTCCCTATAACCAAAAGGTAACAAAAATAATTTAAAGTTAAGAATATCAATAGCAGTTGATGATAACGATCTTGTTACACCACCAACTTGTTCAGTAAAACATTATAATACAGGGTGTTCCATCTCAGACGAGCAACCCCGTATATTTCTCATCCCATAGCGAGTGGAGAAATTTCCCGAAACATGTCAAATGATTTTGTTTGGGGGTCATCTTTTGACGTATATTTTAGGCCTGAACGAGCAACCCCCTAATAGGGAGCTTTTCAACCCCTTAAACTTGAATAGGGGAGAGGGGTTGAGTGATACTTCATTGAGAGGTCTTGGAAGCCTCTTTTGAACGGTGTATGAAAAACATAAATTTGATAAACCGTTTTCGCCAAAAATCAATTTTGCAGCTCGAATGAGCCACCTTCAATAATTTGGTTATTTTTACATGTACAAGCCTATTTTCATTAAGCCCTTTTTACAAACTCAAACAATCTTCAAAAAATCACATTCTTGAAAAAATTGAATTTTTTTATCATCATGCTTGCAATCAGAAAAAATCAATTCTGCGTTTTTAAATCAAATATTCAAATTGTCCTCCATTGACTTCCATACAATAACACAAACTTGACTGAAAACCGTCTCTGACATGGTTCAGCATAACCTTGAATTCTTTGGGGTAGTTCGTCCAAATTTTCAGGGTGAGTCACAAAAATCTTGGACTTGAGATGTCCCAACAAGAAGAAGTCCAGAGGGTTCAGGTCAGGAGATCGGGCAGGCCACTCCATAGGACCTCTTCTTTGCAAATTGCGATATTCGCGAACTGGTGCGGCGTAGTGCGGAGGAGCTCCGTCTTGTTGGAAATGCAATTGTTGTTCAAGTAGTAGAGGTTCGTTTTCTAATTGTTCAGTTATTAACGGATCAATCGCATTTTCCAGCATTTCAAGAAGATCGCCAGTTAAATTACCAGGAATAAACAGAGGTCCAGTTAGGTGGTCTCCCAAAATTCCTACCCAAACGTTTAGCTTTTCTGGATATTGAGTGTGAGCTTCTCGAAATACATGAGGATTTGTATCGCTCGAAATTCTACAGTTATGCCGGTTAACCTCTCCATTAAGTTAAAAAGAGCATTCGTCAGAAAAGCAAACAAAATTGTTGTTGTTGTACAAAAAATTTGGGTTATTGTTGATACACTCGGCCATAATTTAGCAAAAACCTTGTCTTCGATCCCAATCATCATCATTTAGTTCATGAATTAATTTAATTTTGTATGGTTGGAACTTGTGTCTATGTAAAATTCTGAAAACGTTAGATTGACTAATACCGGAAAGTTGTCGTACAGATTGCTGCGTGTTTGGCATAAGTTGGACATGTCCCAATACCGCCACAGCTGCTCCTTCATCATTAACAATTCCAATTCATTACTGAATCCGTCTCCACAAATATTGAAATCAATTCCAGTACGTACTTATTGCGAACGCTACGTTCGGGATGGTTTTGGTTAAATATCCTTGCGCCGCTCGAGCAAAATTTTGTTTCTGGTAATATAGGCTAACCAGCTCAACACGTTCTTGCAATGTGTACACCAAACTTTTTGAAATTTTAAACAAATCAGCACAGTAGTAATTCAACTGATTGATCTCAATTCTGAAATGATCGAAGAAACTTTACAACCAGATAATCACCTTCTAAGCACAAAAAATTAAGGCAATATAGGGAAATGTGTTGCTGTTTTTTTATTTATCAAATTGAGAGAAAGTATTATTGTATGGAAGTCAATGGAGGACAATTTCAACATGAGATTTAAACACGGAGATTTGATTTTTTGATCGTAAGCATGATGATAACACAATTGAATTTTTCAAGAATGTAATTTTTTGACGATTGTTTTGAGTTTGTAGAGAGGGCCTAATAAAAATGGGCTTGTACAATGTAAAAATAACCAAATTATTCAAGGTGGCTTATTCGAGCTGCAAAATATTCAAGTGCGAATGATTGAAGAGCCCCTTATTAGGGGGTTGCTCGTTCAAGCTTAAGCCTAAAATATACGTCAAAAGATGTCCCCCAAACAAAATCATTCGGGAAATTTTTCCACTCACTATGGGATGAGAAATATCGGAGTGAATCCTCTGAGATGGAACACCCTGTATAAGGGCTAACATTATCAATTATTTTCAGTTTATTGTATCCTTTTGAAAATGTCCTTACAGGACGAAACTGTAGTAACTTAAGTAACAAATTCAAGTGGTAAAAAACGTAGAAAGTTTTATTTCTCATTTTTCAAGTCGGGGAGACTGGTGTCGGTTGAGACAATTTTCACAAAATAATTTTTTTAGGCCAGTTGAACTTTTTGAAATTTTCAATTTACTCTAACCTATACTACATTACAGAAATGGCATTATGACCCTTTGTGCCAGGTTTGTGTTAGAATTGATACCTTATTGGTGTCAATAGTAACAGAGCTGGTGCTGATTGTGACAGATATTCAACTATGAAGTGAATAAATTAAATAGGTTGTAGTAAAACATATATTTCATACGACGATGATAGAAAATACATGTGAGCGTTAGAAATGAAAACAATAACAAATTCTGGTAACATATTTTTCGATAAAAAAAAAACTGATCACTGTCAGATTCACAATCGAAGCAAATATAGAATGGGTTTTTTTTACAGTTTGAATGTGCCCAATGCTTACATTCACGACATTGTAACCAATCTCCGGAGCTTGATGAATATGGATCACCACACACCAAGCACAAAAAATCTTCATTGGAAGACTCGGACTAATCATTTTCGGGTACTTTCAGGATTATTTTTTTCTTTTTCAATTTTTTTTAGCATATTGTCGATGAGAACGATTTTTTCTGTGAATTACATTCAAACTGGACTCAACGCTTGACGGTGTCTCTTTTTTTGAATTTTCTTCATCCAACATCTTCTCCGGTGTATCAGTCGTCTTTCGTCTCATTCTTCCTCCTTTTTTGGGTTTAGTCAGATCTGCTTTCAGCAATGGCTTTATGTCCTGAGGCGAAATAAATGCTGCTGGATTATTTGGCTGAAGTGACGGTGTAGTATGCTTTTTTAGTGATAAGGTAGTGGATGGACCCAGTTGACTTTCCACGTGACTGGTTGATCATTTTCTACGGCTTCTTCATTGAGAGGCCTATCGGTTACAGCTGATGCATTGAAATCACTATCTCTAAAAATCGCTCGATTGAAAGGCCAAATACCAGTGCAGGAGAAACCAGCAAGAATATTGGCAGGCATAGTGGCCAAACGAAGTGATGTTCTCACAATTGAAGGCAAATCGTACATAGTCATCCTTTTATCAGGATTGTTTTTCATCCACTGATCACCAGCATTATTGAAATATTGCTTGAAAAGACCATACACACCCCGTTCTAAAGGTTGAAGTATATGTGAAGTGTGCGGCGGAAATTAAATTCATTATCCTACATCCATTCAGACTTATTTCCAGTTCCTATACATCCAACTGGTCCATTTCTAACAAATTGTTCTTGAAAACGTGACCGTGGAAAGGCAAACATTGGAGGTACGGTATTTCCTATTGCATCAACCGCTACACGCAGTGTTACTAGAGTTCCGCGTTCCCGAGATGATATGGATACCACTTGCTTAGTTCGTTTTCAAGCTATAACTTTGGATGTTTTCTGAACAGTCGAAACACCTGTCCAGTTATATATAACATTGTCATATGTCTGAAACAGTTCAAATTCGATATTGATTACTCAATATTTTCATTCATTCATTCATTACAAAGTCGAGGATGCAAAACCCTATCAAAAATCCCAAGTAAACTGTATTTCTCATTTTATTGGTATGGTTGAAGTGTCTTCTACTGCAATATAATTTAGTTGGTCTACTACAAGTGTTGAAGAGGGGTACAGTATTTCTAGAAATTTCTGTAGAATAAAAGCTTTTTACTTGGTAACCTTCAACAGTACTTATTATTGAATTTCTATGGAAAAAATCAAGGACTGAGCTACGCTCTTGCCTCCTCAAATTAAAAGGTAGCCATTTCAACTGGGCACAAATACTACAATCAAGACAAGAGTGAAGATACGCTATAACCTGATCATACGTGTTTAGAAACGAAAGTTTTTGGCTTTCTACTACTTCATCTTGATACAAAAAAATGTGGAAATCTTCCAAGGAAAGGAAGGAAGCGATCGATTTTAAAAGAAGTAACTCTTAATATAGATGTGTAGATCATGCAACGAAGTAACTTTCAGACACAAAATGAAAAAAAAAAGCCTTTCTGAAACTGCTACTTCCATATAAACATTGAATTACACGAAAGAAAAAGTTCTTTCGAAACAAATACTTTTATGTGAATACTGATATATACAAAAATCACTTTTTTCTACTCAGTTTATATCCCAAACATTCGATACAGAAAGATATCATTCATAGTATTTCTACACAATATACTTTCTTTCCCAAAAATTAGTCACTCCTCAAAATATAATTATAATAATTAATTTAAAGTGTTTAGAAACTTATCAGCTATTTCGTTGTATGTGATTCCGGAGGGTCGGGTTTCTTGAATTGGGTACAACAGTGCCCTGAGTGAAGTCTGGTTGGTTGCAATAATATTATTCGACTCATTTCATCCCC
This sequence comes from Leptinotarsa lineolata, assembly GCA_015342045.1. NCBI lineage: Eukaryota > Metazoa > Arthropoda > Insecta > Coleoptera > Chrysomelidae > Leptinotarsa > Leptinotarsa lineolata. The sequence goes on along the minus strand of WOGR01002793.1, from coordinate 8,788 downwards.
AAATCCCCCAGATTAATATTTCTTGGGAACTGCAAGACTGCACAAAATACCACAAATCCGTACTTGTATTGACCGTGTGGGTAGCTGTACTGTAAATTTCACCTTCCACAGTATATTCCAGCTATCATCCAATGTTAGATGTCCAACCCGTCTGTTTCTGCCAAGCATCTTTCCGAAATGACTGTTCATCATCAACGCTTCACGGTTTGTGTTGGTAACCATTAGGTTTCTCGAAGGTGTGCTTCGGTTTCATGTGATCCGTGAACTTGTTTAATATTACACATTTCGAAATTCACATCGTGCCCGATTTCTTATAGAAATATGTAAATGGTCATATTCAAGAGTCTTCAATGTTCTTGTTCATGGGCCTGCTTGATGTGTTAATAGCAGTAGTTTGTTTCATCTTTAGCTACCAAACCAAAGGAACATATGTTATAATGGATATAACCGACATTTAGTTTAGTCAATACATCATGTCTTGTTTTAACCCCCATGTATTTTCATAAGTACATGAGGTCAGCATCATTGCAACCTCTGCCTTCCTTTGTATCCTGTGAAAGTGCTGTTTCCAGATCAATCTGGGCTGCAGTTGTTGAGCTCTTCTTTCCAGGACCGTCTTATTATAATCTAAGGACCTGCTGCACGAGTCCCTCCACTGTATCATTCTATTTATCCTAAATAAAGACCATCAAATCGACTGAACTGCCCCGTAGAGATTGAAACTAGTTACAAGGAATTTGTTGTGGAAAGGGTGAGAAATTGCAGCACAAATAATCGCCTCTTTGATAACATATCGAGTCCCGTTCTTCGAGTAACATAATTATTCCTTAAAATTCCAAACACTGTGACAGTATTATACATTTCCGAATATCCCCATCCTTCACAAAATCTGAGGAAACATGGCATGCTGAGAATAAAATTTTCAGTTATTTCCTTCACCCTTTTACCTCGATACTAAATCTCCGAGACGACCATTATTCTCCTCTGTCCCGAAGGCCGTCGAAACTAGAAACAATAAAATGGAATGAATCCTTTTACTTTCGATCGGTCGTGACTTTGATTTTATGGTCGGAATGCGATTCTGCGTTTATTCCTTCAGGGTTATTAACCGAGCTCACGGACGTTTCTGCGCGTACACTCTGCATACACGTTCGTCAATAATTATCATGCATCGGGTCTACAGTTGTCTGTTGCTAGCTCGTTTACGAGTTTATGGTGACCTGTGTGTGTGTGTATTTCACTATTAGAGATGATTTATAATCGCCGAGGAGTGCGCATCGTGGTTTATTTATAGAAAAATCATGTTCATCTTGCGCCAGAACGAGTGGTTACCTGCACTTGAAAGAGACGGTTTATTTACTTTATTTCCTGAAAACTTCGCGTGATTCATTTCACGTTAGACTTACAATGTGAGCGTCGGATTGTCTACATCGCAGGCATACTGAATCTTACCATTCGGGTATTTTGCAGGTCAGCAAATTGTTCCCAGTAGAAATTGCTCTCGTAATCTTCTAGGAGGATAGAAATTCTTGCGGGTCGGGTCTGACAGTTGTGGATCTCGACCAGATTATTCATTCTCGATAAATTGAAAATACATTTTGCAGGTCGGCCGAAATTCTTGCAGGTCGGGTCTTTCAGTCATGAATCTCGATCGGGTTAATCATTTTCGACAAAAAAATTCAACCCCCACCCTTCGAGTACGAAAAAATTTCACATTTCTTATAAAATTGAAAATAAAAGTTGCAGGTTGGCAGAAATTCTCGCAGGTCGGATCTGCCAGACATGAATCTCCACCAGACTTTTTATTTTCGCCAGAAACAATTGAAAATACATTTTGCAGGTCCGCAGAAATTCTTGCAGGTTGGGTCTCCCAGACATGAATCTCGACTGGGTTTATCATTTTCGACAGAAAAAATTTCCAACCCCCACCCAATAATTTTACAATTCTCAAAAAATTTAAAATACAAAATTACTCTTGCCTCATGGCTCTTCAGTACCAATAGGAAAATATAAGAAAAAACACACATTTAGTATATCGTGTAGAAATCTTGTGAATGATATCTCATTTAAGTCTAAAATGAACGTTTGGAATACAAACTGAGTAGAAAAAAGTGTTTTTGTATAATTAAGTATTCACATAAAAGTATTTGTTTCGAAAGAATTTTTTCTTTATTGTAATTCAATGTTTATATGAAAGTAGCTATTTTAGAAGGGCTTTTTCTTCCATTTTGTGTCTGAAAGTTACTTCTTTGAATAATCTTCATATCTATGTTTAGAGTTACTTCTTTTAAAAATGATTGCTTCCTTCCTTTCTTTGGAAGATTCCCACATTTTTCGTATCAAGATGGAGTAGTAGAAAGCCAAAAACTTTCTTTCCCAAAAAATTAAACACTCCTAATAAAATATAACCCCTTCAATTTAAACCCTGAGATTATTATGATATGATTATTATAACTACTAAAAGACAAAATATAACAAAAACAATTATCAACACTTCGTATCGTTATAGTACATAGGTATAACACAACAATATCATATCTTTGATATTTTGAAAACTTCTGCAATAACTAACAATGAAAAAAACCTATTTCAGGAATTCCGAGTACTTTTTGTGAAATATGTTACCCAAATGTTTATTTTTTTAAATAATTCCCCTTGGTTTTTCATTTCAAGATATAACTAATACCTTTAAACTTACCTACATTGAGTTTTGAGATATCACTGCTGCATCAAGCATAAAGGAATTCTAAATCAAACTGAAGATCAACACATCACTCCATGTCATTAATTATGGAGTTTAACTTCAACTCATCTTCAGAACCATTCACAATTCAAACTTGGAGCTCTAAGAAACACCAGACGTAGTTAGATACGTTTCAGACTTATAATAGACTATAATGTACAAGATGTTCAATAAACACTGCCTCGCTGAGATGGGGTTGTAATTTTTGCAGGAATTTCCTGCATCTGGAGAGCAGGAAAAAAATCCGAAATTCACAAATTGTTTTTCCCCATTTTCATATTTTTTCTTCATATATTTTGTTTATGAAATTTATTTAAAAAATATTGAGTTAATTTCTAAAAAGCATACCTCTCCGATATGTAACAATCATAATTCATTCAAACATTCGCCATGGGAGTATGATTTATCAAGGTGATTTTGAGGGTGAGTATTATTATTTTCGTTTTAAATAATTATTTTTTAGTCAAGCCGTAAAACAATTCACGAGTGTATTTTGTTAATCTCATTCCCATTTCCAACAATCCCCATTGAAATATTTTCAGGTCAACTCGACACTAAAAACCGCGTCCTTTACTCTATTATCGCAATGGACGGTTATGCTATAAATATGAAAAAAATATTATGAAATTTTAAAGTGAAATCATATTCGAGGCACATATATCCCGCACAATACTTCTATTTGATACAAGCGAAAAATATTCAACGTGTCTTTTTGTTTTATAACCTCCCTGGAGCTTTGTGCAGGCTGAAATATAGAACGAGATAGAAATATTATCATAAAAGGGTTTTTCTTTACCTTTGATGTGAATTTTAATGCCTCTTGCTCATCGGTTATAGCAAATTATGTTACTGCTTTACGCTTCGGAAAGTATATGCATAGACAATATTGAAAAAGGAAAATGCACAATAATGGCGTTTCGTTACATTGTAGCACAATAACGGTCACAGCGTAAAGAATTGAATAAGCTCAAGCGTATAATGCGTTTTTTTTCCTACTACTGCTACTAATACACTCGAACATTTAAGTGATTATTTATACATGGTATGAATTATTCGTCAATATTTCAAATACATTTGAAAAGAAAACATTTTTTGAGATACTAGTTTTTGGAGAAGAAACCTTTGGGACTTCTAATTATATTTCATTTTATGAAGGAAATCCTACATTATATAATAACAGATAATAAGGAAGCCAAAAACTTTTTTTGAGTTAAATCATGGATATGAAAAGATATTTCTCCAGAGCTTCGGAAATGTTGAAATTTTATTCATGAAACTACAAATTTTATTCAATTCCGCAAAGTGCTATTTTTTGATGAGAGAATATCAAGGATAGGTAACAATTCTTCGAAAAATGGGTTTTTAGAAAACAAAAATATTGAAGTTATACAATCTCGAAAACTATTCGTTTGACAGAACTGCAATAGTCCAGACGAAGTTCACACTTGCTGAATTGAAAATTGGATTAGTATAAATTATTATTGCATAAGTAGATAACAGATTTTAATATTCAATACGAATATTACAGTTACTGAATACAGCTCTGTTTTAATCGTCAAAATCATTGTGTGTTACGTTAACAGGCTAACTATAAAAGTGCCAGTACAGTCAGAAACAGTCCAAAGTGAATATCAATAATACAGGAATCTAAAAGGTAATTGAATCGAAAATCACCAAAGTTTTGGCACGGATTATGATAAAATTTGAAAGTTTAGAAACTTACGATTACTAACCGACAAATTTTGATAGTAATCTATTTGAATTTCAATTGAGAAATTGTTTTGTAATGGTTTTCAGCTTCAACAAATAGGTATGAATTTTCAGAAAATATCTCTTCTGTTTCATAAAGATTGTTTACAAATAATCAAAATAGTTGCGTCACAAAGAACAATATATTCGATAAAAAAGTGTATTTCACTATTGGTGAAAATATTATGAGCAATTAGAATCAAGTTTCAAATAACCGATTGTAATGGTAGTAAAAACGTTTTTAAAATTTTCTGCGACTGCTTATAATGATAATTATTCGAATAAACTAGTTACCTTGTAGATAGAAAACAAGTCCAATTGACCTCTTCAACAGAAGATTGATCAACATTTTTTAACAATAAAACTCATATCAACAAACCTTAAACAAGAACACAGCTTTTCAACAATAAGGTTAAATTACCTAACTTGAATCGTAAATACAATTTGACTGTACTATAACTTAGATCCGTATAGACGTGAGCCAGCTTGATCTCAACCATACATTGCTACAAATCGAATGCGATGTTCATAACGCTTGATAAAGGAGTGTTGGAGCGTGAATTCGCAATGGGCATCAGTATGAGTCATAGTCCATGTTCTCGGGATGACCATTAGCTGGGAGCTGGAATGTACCGAGCGGATAGAAATTTATACTATAGCTCATAGCTATAGACCGCTAGATCTATAAACACCCGTCTTTCAGGCGGAAGTGTATGCTATTAGTACAGTGTATGCGGCGTGCAAGGCTAACTTGAGACCTTAACGAAATGAGCGGATCAATATTCGAACAGACAGTAAGAGCACACTGTGGGCTTTAAATTACCCGAAGGTGACATCGAGACTGGTCTGGGAATGCCGTGAAAAACTGAATGAACTTGCAGACAGGAACAAATCAACTTTGTACTGCTGATGAATGTGCAAGACACGTATCATCAACTTCATATAAGGGTCCTGAACCAGCTCTGGGGGTACCGAAATCATTGGTACGAAACCAGATTAGGACATGGACCAATAAGAAGCATACAGAGTACTGGGCAAAAGTTCCTGGCAACAAACACAGTAAAACCTTCATAGGGAAACCGTCCAAGAAAAGAACCGAAGAACTACTTTAATACAGTGGGGATCGTCTCAGAACAATTACAGGGCTACTAACCGGACACTGTCCGTTTATAGGACACCTGAATAAAATGGGGCTATACAACGAAGACAGCTGCAGATTATTCAACGAAGGAATAGAGACTGCACTACACATCTTATGCGAATGTGAGGCACTAAATCAAAGGAGGCATTTAAATTTTGTCCAGAAGAATATGACAAACATCCAACACGGAACCTGTACAAACTAGTACAGGGAACGAGACTGATAAAATGGGTGTCATGAAAAGATAGGAGAATAAACGCAATAAGCTCAAGAAGCTGCACTGTTTTCTGGAGACTTGGAAAAAATAAACAAGTCAGACAACTCCCAAGTAACTAATGAAAAAATGAGTCATAGTCGAAAAGATTATGACTCATAGTTGAGTAACTGGAGACAAATATAAATAGAAAATCTTGCATTTTGGTGCCATAATTGAGTCCAAGAGAATGAAATATTTTTAAAAAATGTATACGACTGACAGCAAGTGGAATGAGATCAAACAAAAATTCTACAAAATTATACATATATATTTACTTATTATTTTTAGACAAAAGTCACGAATATTAGTGCTCCCAACTCACGATCGAAAGTTCGCGAGTTCGATCCCTACCTCGACTAGATATTTTTCTCCGGAGAATTTATCTGGAAGTTGGGACGATTCTCCAACGTTACATGGATGGTAAACCATGGATAGCCATGATACTGGGGTGGCTCGAGGAGTTATTAACATTGACTACCTAGAACACGAGGATAATGACCAACGCAGTCGATGCCGTTGACAACAAAAATAAAAAATGAAATGAAATTTCACTGTCAATTTAGACAACGAAATATTTCGATAACTGTTCCACTCAGGTTTTCATTCCGATCATTTGGGTTCACATCCAATATTACTGGTGGAAATTGATTTGTATTACTATGAAGTGAATCAAGTACTGTGTAAGTTAGAGATGCACCATCTGATCATTTGAATTTTCCAAATATCATAAGTAATCAATCCCAATATGGGTAGGAATTTTTATTCGCGTACCTTTAAATTTCTGCCACTAACACTAACAAAATAAACTTCATAAGATCCTGACTACCGTAATTATATGTAGTAAAACTAACTATATGTTTCATCAATTCAAGTATCGATATACCAAAGCTATATTCTGAATTCACTTGAAATATTCTGTAAATCAAATACTCCTAAACAAACGTTAACTAGAAAAACACTTTTTATAGACTTCAGAAAACCCCACAAACCCAATAAGTATACAACCCCTCGCCACTAATTGAATCCTCAAATAATACACGTTCCAACCCCTGAAAAAAGATTTCCCAAACAAAACAGTCCTTCTATTACATGGCAGGCTTTTCAAATTGATCTTTTTATCTCTATTCCGGTATAAAATCACTATAAAACAACCCTTGGTATTGGTCATTGAGTTCGAGGGCCTATTGAAGCCACTGATAACAAGTAACAATATCCGAAGCATACCCCAAAACTACCCTCGGGACACTGAAAACGTCCCGAATAAAAATATACTCGATAAAAGGTTAAACGGTGTAAAAAAAGCAAATTTGTCCGCAATTTCCACAGCTTGCTGGATGCGGAGATGGGGTTGCGATGCGACCAAGTGGCCCTTGCATTCGGATGGGGTGTAAATATTGGCTGCATCGGTTTCAGACAATTGTTTTGTATACACTGATGTTCGATACATAAAGTATTTGATAACTGGAAAATAATCTTTCACGATAATACATTTTCGAATTGTAAGTATTTAGAAATAAAGTACAGTAGTTCTTTTTATTTATTCTGACTTGATATTATTATAAAAAGCATAACACTCAGCTTGAAATATTTTGTTTCTGTTATCTTTATTCCGGAAATATCCACGATGAAAGGATGTAAGAAAGTAAAATTTTGAATCTAAAAAAATCTGTTCAAAATATTCAGGTATTGTGAAATAAATGAACAAAATTGAACATTTATTGAAGATTGGTTTACATGTTGAAAACAATGATTGGTTTGTAAGTGAATGCATTGAATGAAAAACATACCGTGACCTTATACCATTATTTGATGACTCAGTATACAGGGTGTCCCAGAATTTAATCAACAAGCGATATCCCCGTTATATGTGAAGCTAACAAAATGAAACAAACACGGTATTGGTAGACTTCAGAATGCCCTTCTGGGATCATTATGGAACTGTTGTAACCATCTAAGTTTCTAGGAAACCACACCCAACTTCATTTATAAAATGGAACCCCCAGAAAATTTTCACTTTGTTTCATTCTAGAATTGAGATGTTCTAGAATTTAGTTAGCATGTGAAATTTTAGTCATAAAACAAATTGCACAAATGGAACGAAGTCCATTAACCTGAAGCGTAGGTATGTTGAGACTGGCCTGAACGAATTGTTCTTGTAGATAATTCGATTTACAGCCAGTCTTCAAGTATACACCCTTACTATATGTGAAATTTTTTTCTTATACGATGAAATTGGGTAATATATTGTTTATCGTTCGCTTCAGCCTAGTTTGTGAAATAATACTTTGAATGGAATTCGATTTTCAATTTTGAGAAATCATCGACTTCATGTTGACGACATGTCTGACGAAACCTGTCTGCAAGTGTGCTGGTTGCAATAATTGAAATTCGATTCGGGCAGTTGTATCGCCAACAGCATATGCAGGAATTACTTCTGTGAAAAATCCTGCACTGACCCCTGTCGTATATAATCCAATGCCCTTCGTGGTAGTAGCCAGGGGAGTAGTTGTTTTCCAATGGGTTTCAGTCCATTAACGTGTAGGTAAGTTGAGACTGGCCTAAACGAATTGTTCATTTAGATGAGAAATTCATCAATCACATTCATAAAATCATCTCCTACTTTAGTTTTTGAAATGAAATCCTCAAAAAATTCACACCCTATTTGAGTCTTCCAGATACTGTTGTTATAAACTACTCTCGATATTTTGATTGAAAATAACCTTATCAACAACACATAACATTCTAAAGTACTAAAAACATTTTTTGGGAAAGAAAGTTTTTGGCTTTCTACTACTCCATCTGCAACGTTACATGGATGGTAAACCATGGATAGCCATGATACTGGGGTGGCTCGAGGAGTTATTAACATTGACTACCTAGAACACGAGGATAATGACCA
>WOGR01002791.1:0-16843 GCA_015342045.1 Leptinotarsa lineolata | reverse complement strand
ACTTTAAAGAACGAATAATGCTTGCGATTAGGTCTGTCACGCCTGATATACTGAATGATGTTAGAAGACAGTTTTTATTGAGATTAGGGTGTTACCAAGACGTTGGCGATGAACATTTTGGACATCTTCTTCGTTAATATCCCTAGTTCTTTTTCTTATTCTACATTTCAATACGTTTTGCATTACATTTTAGTTTTTGAGGATATTTTATCGAAAATTGGTTAACCACATGATTTCAATATATTTTATTTCAATTATTGCAATAAACTTGAAAGCAATAACATTTCTGAGTAGAGAATGGAGAGACATTTCGATATATCATACACATATACTTCCCATTCAAAAAATTTGGGGTTGTACCTGTCATTCGAAGGGAGTAAAAGGTAGGGGTAGGTAGGGGTAGCATTTTTACATTGAATAATGTCATATTATAATTTTAATTCTACCTGTTTCGGGATTTTTTGAAAATATGTACAGTAACCAAAATTTATCCCATTTGGCTTTTACACGCTGTATAGATGAATCAAAACACTCCGCTGAGAAAAAAACATTAACTGAATGACAAGTTTTTGGTGTTTTTACTGTACTTCTACAATCCGTTTCAATCCCATCATTTAGTGGATTAGGAGCGCCAGCATAAAAAAGTAATATGTGGGATTACAGAGGTTGCTCTACCAGAAAAAAGAAAACACGTGAAAGGCAGAGAAGGATTTTGCTGAAACTAAATTTGCATCTCTTGAGCCGTAAGGTTGAATGGGGATATTTCGATTGAAGGAGAGATTTCCGATACAGTAGATAGTTTATTGTAATATTTATTGAATAAACCATATTATTATATTGGCCTCGTTCACAAGTTGAAGTTCTTGATCGATAATTGTAATGCTCCCATCGTAAAAATCAAAGCGATAGCTCATTGATTTCAGGAGGATGTGTAGAAAGATGTATTTCAATGATTTCACAGCACACAAAAAATTTCAACTGTAATTGACAAAATAAGATGAAAAAGTAGAAATAATTTTTTTGTTGATAACTCAAAAACTATCAATATTGAAGAAATATAAATGAAAGATTCTGAAAGCGAGGATAATTTGAAATTTGAAAACCTCCATTCCCGTAACTTTACCTTTGTTTTATATAATTTTGATTTTTGACAAAATGCCCATGTTCTGATTGAAATACCAAACTTATGCCGCGCAGAAAGTTTAAGTCAAACCATTAAACACAGTGCATTTTCTTCCGTTGGGATGACTACCGACAGATCGATGTCAAAGTAATAGTGTCGAGTGGGTCAGTTTAAACGACATGAACCATCTGATTACCTCGAATAAACAAATTTCCTTCCAACTAGTGATGAGCTTTACTTGCAGTTGATTGCGCCATCTGCAAATAAAGGCCCAAAGGAACTTCATGAACACATACTCGGGATTGGGAGTTAGAATAACAAATATATTCCAGATAGGTGCTTACGAAATGCTCGAGTTCTGTTGAAAATACCAAACTTTTGCCTGTCATGTTGGATCTAAAATTTTAGAGGTACGTGTGGAAAATACCCGGCGAAAAATCAACATTGAACCCAACTGATGCTGGTAGGCTAACAATCTCGCCACTTGTACTTTCATTGGGACTGAACTCACCCACCCGACACGGAAGAGGAGCCAGTACTCCGTAACCGGTCTGTCGGACGTCATCTCGACCAAATGAAATTGATTTCAGTTTTCATAGCATTCCGTATGCACCCATCTTGAATATATTTATTAACCTAACCACCAATCCATAGGACCTAGGACCTTTCGAATTATTGATTAGTTTTTAATACATTATCTACAATAATAATATTTTTTTTCAATAAAACCGTTCAACCGTTTAATATTTTTTCAATTATTTTATTTTAAAGTTTTTAGTTTCTTATTTTCATCCACCCTAATGCCACACAATTCTGGGCACGTTTCAACCTTTTGCCTTAACTTGGGTGGTGTACCGCTAAGGAAGCGACGCTACGTATTATTTTAGCCACCCTAACGCCAAACAGTCCTCGATACTATACAAAATCTTGACTTGGGTGGGGGATCCATGCTTGTATCCCGATTCTGAGTTGACACAGTTCTTTGTATAGATCATTTTGGATTTGCCTCATTTTCATGGTGTACTACTATATAAATAGTCAAGTCCTCTCATTTGATACCCATATCGAGGTAGTTGTGAAAAAATATATAATTAGACATTTTGTAGCTGCGGCCATTTCGAATTTGTATCTTTTTCAAAGTGTATTACTATTCTACTAGTCAAGCTCTGTCATTTGATACCCATATTGAGGTAGTTGTAAATAAATATGTGATCCTTTATTTTGTAGCTACCAGTCATATTAAATTTGCATCTTTTTCAAAGTGTACTACTATCCTATTAGTCAAGCCCTATCATTCGATACCCATATTGAGGTAGTTGTGAAAAAAAATATGTGATCGGGCATTTTGTAGCTGCGAATAACTTGGATTCACAATGATACAGAATTTATTAAATTGTATTTTTATCAAAACTAAATGTGTGTACCAAATATCAGATCAATCTGTCAACAGGAAAGGCGTCAAACTTCAATTACTAAATTGGACCCAAACAAATGAATATACAAACAAACAGGGCAAGCTGAATAAAACCGTTTGAAAATTGCAATAAGGCGCTTCATAATCATTTCAAGATTACAAAAAAAAATTTATGTTCTACTGAAATAAATAACTTCGACGTTAGAAACTCGACGAAAATGTATCGTACCAGAGGTAAAACTGAATGAAATATTCACTGACAAGGTTCATATGCTCAAGAAACCACATATGACGCGGAAAGTTGGCAAGAATAGTAAATAGGTATATAGTGGTCTGACGCCTAGAGAATGTTATTCCACGAATGCATGTGAAATCCAGTGACATATGGACGAAAATATTACGGCGCGGCGTATTTCAGGTAGAGTCACCTCTAGGAATATGTTTTCACGATTGTGATAGGGGGTATGCTGTTCCTAGGAGAACAAATAGTAATTTGAAGAAAATACACAAATTTCTCAAGGAAAAATTCGTTTTGTTCTGAATGATACGATGAAGTCGTTGAAATGAATGAATAGAGAATGAACAGTCAGTAGATAATATGATAGGTTCATTTCATTAAAAATACTCTGAAGTAGCTGTTGCCCATCACTTCATTCGGTTTACAAACTATATAATGATGAGTTGGAAAGGTAATATTTTCGGGAGATGTGAGTTTTTTTGGGAAAAATATAGATATAGTTGACTAAAGTTTCAGCCAAATCAAGTGATGTGTATTTTTCCTGATTTTCCACCTGTACGTACGAGTGCGAGTTATAGGCTATGAGGAATGGAACCTTTATGTCTTTCGAAGGCATCTAAAAACCAGTTGTTATGCGAAACATGTTCCTTGTAGAGATCTATTATAGTCCGCACAGTTTGACCCAGTGGCGGATTTACCAGCAGGCTGAGTAGGCTGGAGCCTAGGGCGGCAAATTTTGAAGGACGGCAGATTTGGTTCATAAATTTTTTATTTCGATTTACAAAATCAAAAATAAAATTGTTATACACACAAAATACGGATTTCGAACATTGGAGAGAAATTGAAATATTTAACAAAAATCGAAATATAGTCCTAGATACAGTGCTAAATACTGAACATTTCAACATTTCTACACAAACAATTGCTGAACACTTTATTAGGTATACTTTAATGATCATGAATTTTTAGAATATCGCAATAGTGATTCGATATTATAGTCTGAATTTAGTTATTTCACATATTTTCTTCATTGATAATTGCTATTATTTTTTCTCCGTGTGCCTAATGATTATGATATCTAGTTACACAATTCAATCTTAATATAATATCGATGGTTTGATCATGACTGCTGCAGCAATTTGCAAATTGTCAAATTCAATTTCAGAAAGTTATTTCTTTAAGCGTAAAAATACTGACCAAAATTGACAAATTTTTATTAGATAAAAAACTAGTTCAATATCTTATAGAGATATACTCTTTTCGTTTGAATTAATCGAATAACTGATATTTGGAAGACTGCTATTCGACAATAAAAACATTTCCTTCACTAAATATAAAGTCAAACAATCTACTGATTAGAAAATTAATACATTTCATCAGTTGATTATTTCATTTATATTGAGAAAAAGTTTGGAGAGTCCAAATGAGCATGCCTGAAGCGCTCATGTCGTACAAGAATTATTCAAATTGGATTTTTACATTAGTATTATTTTTGTTCACTGTTACACACAGCCAACTTTCTCAGAAAATGCCAATCGAAATGAATTATTTATAATAAGATGAAACAATACTGAGCGGCAATTTTATATTCAAAAGCTTCTCTCCAGTCATATGAGTACGGGACATTCCACGACAAATCGACCACTTTTTACCCCGACCCCTTCTGATTTAGTTGAAACTTTTTCATCTTTTTTTCATCTCATCAAATATGCTTTTCAAAATTTTTTAAAATTGTTCCAACCAAAAGAAGTAACGAATTTTTTAAAAAAGAAGGCTCTTCTATTTTGAGGTGGCGATAATTTTGTGCAAAAGTTATGAAAAAATCAGGAAGCTTTTTTTCAAAACTTTCGGACTTGTATGTGGTTTTTAGAAAAAAATATATCAAAAAAATCCAATGCGGTGATCACTGTTTATTTTTTAATTCTTAGAAAGTTTCTCCGTAATTACCATTTTAAATATTTTTTTTCGTTCTCTTATGAAAAACTTTTACATATTTTATAAATCCTCAAATTTTTTCAGAGTGGTGTTTTGCCATTTTCTATAATTTTTATCGATTGAAATTTTTTTTCTTGAATTCAGCTTATTTCACACAACACCATTCCGAAAAAATTTGAGAATTCATGTTGCTCCTTGAAATTGAGGAAAAAAAATTATTTATCAATGGCGGCAAAAATTGAATAGCCTATGCGCGGCAAATCTGTAAATCTGCCACTGGTTTGACCGACATCTTCGTTATCACAATTCTCACAGCCTATTCCATTGATCACAGGTTTTTTCTTTTTCTCGTTGAAGTTCACATGCAGTTTTGAAATCTACTGTAGTATTCAATTTTTCAAAATTTCAAACCAATCCGTTGGTTCAAATCGAAGAACTTTAAATTTTGAGTCTTCGTCTTGCAGAAAAGTCGAAGATTTATGAAGGCATTCTCTCAATTTTCTATCCAACTTATCCACTATGTTTAAAAAATACCTATTACTTTCAGTTATCTCTCAGATAACTATTTTTTGAATATCATATCTCTCTTCGCTGAAAGATAAAGTGACCAGCCTATGCACAAAAAAATGTAGTCCCGCCTTTTTGTGTTGTGAGTAATGGCGGGCGTATATCAAATTATCCAAAGGAACAATTCGTTAAGACCAGTCTTCCCTTATCTACACAGTAGGTTTATGAAGTGACAAAAATTAATATCAGTAAGAATATTTCTGAAAATACTAGTATTCTTTCTATCTACATCAAATTTCAAACCTTTATCGGTGTTTCTCATGATGAGAACATCAAAGAATGGTAACTCTTCACTATTTTCAATTCTATACTCTATATTTGAGTATCTATTATTGAGGCAAGTCACAAAATCCTCTACCTTACCCCTATTCATGTCGAACGAATCCCCAAATATAAAGTTCACATATGAAATTGGAAATAACTAAGAAGAGTTACTATTCATGTATGTTCTATTCGAAACATCTATAAGGGTTCAATTTGATGAATATAGGGAGATTACTAGCACTTAAGCAAGACATATTATTCCGGACAGCTCTCACCGTTACACAACATTTTCGGGACTACATTTTCTTGTCCGTCAGAGCAAAGAAAAATATGATATCAAGAAATATATTATCAAGGAGCTAACTGAAAGTAACGGATATTGTTGAAGCATAGTGAATAAGTTAATTGGAAAGAGACAATATAAAGACGCCTTCATAAATTCTCAACTTTTCAAAAAGATGAAAACTGAAAATGTATAGTTCTTCCAAACCTTGATGCCTCCTGGTTGAAACCATAGTAATAATTCACTATCAGTGGAGTTAAAGCTACAGGCCTCATTGGTTTTATCAATAGTTCCATTGCTTCTAGTTACAACATGCAAAGGACATCTTCATATTTGATTTTCAATTTCGAAGTGAGAGATCATCAGAAATATGTCATATTATTAATTATGTACTATCTATGTGAGAATACTAGTCAATTTCTCTCAGAATTTGATACAAGTGTCACAGTTGTCACACAAGTGACATAAGTGTTAACTGCTAGTTTTTCTGAAAACCCCACTCCAAATTGTATACCCATTGCTATGAAACCTTATCGGAAATTCAAATTTTTCTATCGGAAGGAGTAATTGAGGAAGGTGAATCCTTTTGGTGGGCACAAGTTCTTGTTTCTTGATGTATATCCATTTCCAAATACAGAAAATATAATTTTTAGGCAAAATTAACTTTCAGGTTTCTACTTCTCAGGTTTGAGTTAGCTAGAGTTATGGATGATTTTGAAATGAATACAGCTATACTGTGTTATTCAATAGTAAGGGTTTTTGATTAGCTTTTTCTAATTCTCCCATGCTTCTTCCGTTTTGTGGATTGTTAAAATTTTGAAACAGGTGTTTCCTTTTAGATTGTTTCCTTACAGCATCGAATAAGAACTACTCAAGTCCATTATTAATTCTTGTGTTGTTATTACAGGTTGCGAAACAATAAGTGTTCTTTACTGTTGATCTTCTTCAAATACCAATTTCTGAAAATGAATGACTCTTACATTTGAAGCATGTGAATATTAATCAAAGTTTCAGAAAGTTCCATTTGGACTCACCAAGGAAGGTTTTTGCTGTCAGCGAGTGATAGATATAATGATAAGGAGAGAAATAATGCAAGAAACCTTTGCCCACCTAGTTGATGTCATCGTTTGCTGGAAAGATAAGAATGATCATAACAAAAATTTCCTGCAGATGAAATGTTGTTGATCAATACAACTCACCATTAATGCATTCAAGTTGAAATTTTCTCAAACAACAATCGATCTTACAGGATATAAGATAAAGACTGATCTGACTGTGATCGTATTGAGCCTCTCCTAGATAGACCCCCCTTATTGTTCACCTTTCACTTCGACGAGCTAACGGTTTGTTTTCCCATTATGTCAAAATATTTTGAGAAAATACAGTCACTTATTCAAAGTAATTAATTTTCGATCAATTCATCGATTCTAGATGGTTTCCAACGTCTGAAAGCAGACATCGGGAGAACCATGGTCACGTCCATTGATGAAAACGCCCCATTCAAAATTAAAAGAGATGCCTCCTATTTTACGATTGCTGCTTCACTTTTATAGGATAGAAGATCTGTTCATTCTATTAGAGAACTATTTCTGGAAGTGAGAAACGGAATTCTACTGCAATCACTCAAAATGGACGAAATTCTTGATTGATCACTCATACACATACTTTTATACACATACTTCTTGATACATCGGTACTGTACTTGGTACTGTGGGAATTTTATACCTCACTCACAATTGCTCTATCTAATGAAATATTCAAATTCCAACTCTATATGAAATATGATGTTTTGTAGGCTCAATAATCTGTTTTGGATTTGTATAGGCGTTTTCAGCAGGAGAGGCGAATTTGTAAAGCTTTGAAACCACTATAATCTTTTGAAGAGTATCTTGGTAATCATATTCTAAGATATCAGGAAATAGTACAGAGTGTCAGCTGCACTGAAAATAAATAAAAAACAGTTATTATCATCAGAAAAAAATCCCATTTCAGCTTCCCCTTCATCTTTTCCCCTATATATCACTTATTCTACCATTCTTTGAAATATTCACTCTCTGGCAGATTGACTGATTTTTGGTTCAAGAACCTGTGCTCCTGCCGTTTAGAAAATACGTTTCAGGTTTAATGAGTTCCTACATTTGATGACAGTGTTTACAACAGTATTTAAATTGCTTAATGTTGATTTAGCGGAGCATTTAAGCAAGGAACAGAACCTCTACGGTTCATTATGCAGTTCTTTGTGTACGTTGGATGGCAGATGGAATTATCAAAATGTCATTCCACTTCAATTTCAAACTGCAGCACAAAATCACTATTAGGTGTAGCACGAAAATCAGCAATCAGTGCATGAATTAAAATTATCCAATTTCACACCACGACTTTGATAAAAGATAGCAAATTTTGACCTCAATTCGTGTAAGGTAAGTATTTTTCAGCAATAAATCCATCGATGAAGTTGAATGTTATAGTAATAATAATACGTCTTTATTCGCCATCAAAGTTTAATTAAATTAAACAAAAAGAGTAGAAAGAAAACAAGTCTCAGAATAAAGGTGAATTGGCGGAGTATCAGCCAATGCTGTTTTTTAACTCAACCTAGAAATAACAATTGAACAATAATAAAGAAGTCCATTTGACAGTGATACTGTCACAACAAGATCAGAAGATGTAATGCCAAGGTCGGGAACGGACAAGAGACTAGACAGTTAAGTAGGTCTTTAGTCTTTTTTAAAGGTTTTATTGTATAAGATCTAAACTCACGGAGTAGTTGATTGCAATTTTTAGGTGCATTATACGAGAAGCAGTGGGTGAAGATAGATTTGTGTTTGGGGATGACCAAAACGGAGCTGGTCCTTGTAGAAATACTATTTATTGTTGAGAATTTTTGAGCCTCTTCAGTAAGTAATTAGGTTGACGAGATATAGAAACTTCATGTGTGTTGATGAATAGATGCAATGTTCTGAGTCTTTCAATTTCAACCATCCTGATTCTTGTACGGCTGAAGATATGTGGTCATATTACCGGATACCGAACGAAAAACGTTGACAGCTATTCCGAATACACTGTAGACGAAGAGAATCCGATTTTCTTAAAGGAGGTCCATAAACACTGTCGCAATAAGAAATTTTTGACATGATCAGTTACTCGCATAGTCTCATTTTCAAGTTTGTGTTGAGCAAATCACTATTTGGAAACAGCTGCCTGAGGACGTTATGAGAAGTCTGGTTCAGATAGCTGAAGTTCTGAATCAAACCACAATCCCAAGTTTTTTATCTCGGTCATGAGGGGAAGTACCTATTTAATTTTAGATGCGGAAGTGAAGTTGGTGAGCTCTCTGTTCTTCTTGGCTCCAAACATCATTATTGCAGATTTATTAGGATTCAGCTTGAGCTTATGGGCTCAAGATTTGTCGAAGATGGTTTGAAGATCCTTATCAATATATAACTGGAACAGAAGTGGAATCACAAGGCCGAAAAAAGAAATATAACTGTGTGTCGTCGGCATAGTGATGTGTATGCCATTTTTTAACAAAATGATATATCGCAGATGTATAAGCTGAGAAGCAAGGGTCCGAGGATAAATCCTTGTGGCACTCCCTCTGATACCGGTAGGGCATCCGAAACAACTTCATCCACAATAACTTTTTGAGTACGATTTTTCAGATATTTCTCTAAGAGTGGCACTACTTTCCGAGAAAACCCAAAGTAGACAAGTTTGTCACACAAAATCTCATAATCAATAGTGTCGAATGCTTTGCTATAATCCAGAAGTAATAAACAGGTCACATTTTCATCGTATACATCTTCAAAAAGATCGTCGGTAATTGACAGAAGATCCGTGGTGGCACTTTGCTGTGATCTGAATTCTGATTGAACAGATATTATAATATGATTTACATTTTTCAAATGATTGAGCAGTAGAAAGACAAAACCGTTCTTTCCCTGAAGTAAACTATTTTTTGCTTTTCAGAAAACCGATACGTTTCAATTCCATAAGAGATGATAAAGTAATTGTTACCAGAAAACTAATATATTCAACGTTTTGTCCTCAAGAAGAAAATCATAATGATATTGATAATGTACAAATACAAAATTAGTATCATAATTTCTAAGCCACGTTTCACATTAAAGAATATTACGTGCTTGCTGGTTAGATTTTTTATTTTAATAAGATGAATGAAAACACTTTTTTGTGTAATATCCACTACGTCTATTTATTCTTACGACCGGTTTCGGGGTTAGCCCATTGTCAAGTAAAACTAAGTTACTAACTTTATGGAGTGTGTACACGAATCATATAGCGTTACAGGTAGTCTGGGAGGTTAGGTACTGATTGAATAGAGGTACCAATTTATTATATTATCAAACTTACCGTTCGTTAGGAGATTCTGTAATGTTCCGAAGATCATCTTCTGATTATTTCATCAAATATTTCATAATTACTTTCAATAGCGGTGATAGTTTTATGTTATATTGCTCACCGTCATTTCGAACGTACACTGAATAAACACTGAGTCATGCGAAGAGAAGCAAGATAATTGCTTTTTCGAAATACAGCCAGCGGCCAGTGGGGAGAAAGAAAAGCCAGACATACTTGCGCCGTTATTCGTTATATTACCAAGCGGTTTACCCTCCCATAAGAAGTTATCACTTCAGAAATAAAACTATCGGTGGTTATACATAAGAACAAGGGTCTTTGGGAGAATTGGAAAGCGAAGTTCAGTTATCGACCTGTTACGTCAAAGATCGAGTGTCTTGAAAATGTCAACAGTAAATTACATTTTCTCATTGCATCATTCAAAGAAAGGTATTATGCAGGTTGGTATCACAATATTTGCCAAATTCAATTTTTGGTACCTACTCCCGAATGAGCGAGGCAACTTAAAAATTCATAGAGTAGTTGGTTCAGTGACGATTCGAGAAAGGCAAGTTATCGAACAAAATGGAAATTATTCGTCTAGGTTTTTGTTGAATATTTTTTTCTGATTTTGGGGAAGGTTTAACTGAGAAATGAGTAATGAAACTTCTTATCTTTTTGTATCACTTGTATTTGTAACTAATGTTAATGCAGTTTCATCCTATGAGGACATTTTCAAACGAATACAATAAAATGTCCTTATAAGGCTGAACTGCAGTAACGTTACTCACAAATACAAGAGACATAAAAACATAAAAAGTTTTTTCTCATTTTCCATAATGATCTCCTGCCACGTAGTAACGGCTACATCCAATTTATTGAAAGGCTTAATTCGTTATGAATGTATAGAAACGCTTTGTTCAACTTTTGGAAATGAAGCATCATCAGAAAATAATGTTAACAGTTGGTTTGTAGATAAAGCCATCGCCACTGTTGAAAGTCGTGAAGAACGTTCTCAAAAAAACATCTATGCCATGAACCAGTTGTTAAAGATGTGACATATCGTGAGGTAGAGGCATTACAGATGACAGTACATTCAATTTTGTGTTTTAAGTTGTGATAAAGATATTATTCCAGATGGCTCACGCACAATTTGACCAACACCCAAAAACTTTTTGTATGAATAGGTGTGAAAAAGCTCAGAAAATTCGACTTTCTGCAGAATCAATATAGTTGAGAGTGGAAAAACATGTATTCATTTCATACATTGGAAAATGAAACTAATGCACTGTTTGGGTATTTCAAAGGGCACTGAATATTCTCTAACTTATTGATTCACGAAACACTTCTGAGAAAAATGATGAATAAAAAATATATGAGCAATTAATTCAATCATTTCAGAAAACTCTCCAAACCATTTGTCCAAAATCATGGTTTTTGACACTTCAACCTGCTTTGAACGAATGCAAAAATGTATCAATCCTCAAAGATGAATATTTGGAAATACCGTAAAACTTATTTTCCACTTCTTGTTCAAACTGTGACTTTCAAGAAAGTGAATTGTTGATCTTTATTTTGCAAAATCCATGCTTCATTGTTGCGTAAAATGTTGAAGTATTTCAAATATTTGAGATGAAGGTCACGATGGTATATGTCTATCTCTCAAGGATAATCCAAAATAACAATTTTTTACCCTTCACTTTTTACTAAAAATAATGGCTTATTTACGAAGCGATTTCAAGCAATCATTAATCCTTATCCAATTAAGTATCTCAAATACATTGTTCATCCAATATGCTTCGTTACAGCATGTGATTTTAAACAATATTACAGATTTAAAATGCAGGGACAAAGCAGTTGCGGCGGTACCGGACGGGGAGCCGGCGGCGTGTGGAAAGAGAATGGCACAGTCGCTTGCGCATGCAGACCCGTCGTCACGGCATGCGTCGCCACGCCAACAATTGGTTTTACGTGCAATTATATATATTTCACTCCAAAAATCTTTTTTGTTCAATAATTTGAAGAACGAAGTAACTAGATACAGCATCTCCATTATTACAGTTATTAACTCGGTAGATTTTAATGTAAAAATAGTTTCAACACAATACAATCAAAACATCTGACGCCAATAATTCCATTTTTATTCAGGTCTATATAAACCAACATATTCCACCTAACTGGGAATTGAACTTATTCATATTGATGAATTCTGGAAATGGCCAATATCACGTTCAACCAAACTTAGAACGTATTAATTAGTATGAGGTTTGATCAGGCATTACATCTATAATTGCATGTCAGTTTCCATTTACGAAGATGCACTGTCCTATCGAATTTCCTGTTTGTTCATTGATCTGAAGGTAGCGATAACGTTAATTTCAGGGGACGTGAAATATTCGTAGACAGGAGTTACTAGAGTTAGTAGTTTCCTTGACTCCAGACAGTATTACTTGCAGCACTGTTGTATATTATCAGAGACTGTCTGATTTCACCGAGTAATTGGATTTCCAGTATTTACTTCATATAAAGAACTTCATTTTGGACCTATTCGTAGTAACAATAAACTTGCATTGTAGTAAACATTCATCATGCATTCATCGTTGAATTTCATTATTTTATCAAGGAGGTGAGTATATATCATCGGTATATAGTCACCCCCTTCTGAAATGATTACTAATAATGCAACAAATATCTTACATATTCATTCGTACATTATTCGTTCATACTTTTCATAATTGGAATATATAAAACTTTGATTCGTTTCTGCGATTTTGAGACATGAAAATATAGTTCAGTGGAACACTCAATTTGGAGAATACTAGGATACTTCTGGAAAAATAATTTGTTGTACCACGAAATGATTATGAAATCAAGTACTTCGCAGAATGAAGTTAATTTGTTAGTTGATAATTGTGGTGTAGATCATGCCCTGAAAAAAAAAAACGCTGGCCGCCGCTGGCTGTCGTAAATCGATTGTGACTTGGCCAAGATCGCCGCCCAACTCGACTTGCGCTTCGTGATTGTTCTAGATATCTCGTCGCTTCGAAAAATTCCCAGGGACTTCTCTATTGGCTTCCAGATACTTCTGTCACTATATGTAAACACACCCAACACGCAGATCGAGAAGTGTAGTTGAAAGTGTCGTATGAAGTAATCTAATAAAGCGATAGACATTTGGATATCAGTCTGAAGTTTCAGTTAAAATGTTTGTGTAGTGTCAGTGTAGCAGTAAAATGAAGTTGAATTCAATTGTGCAGTTCAGTCAATTATTGTCAAACCCACGGAGAAAACGTCACAATTGGTTTTTGAACTCCTTATGATATGTTGTGCCAAAAAAGCATCATTTTGTAGATGGAATATTGCATTGTAAAACTTCCTTGAAACAATTATTGATTTAGACATATTTATTTTTCGAATTATAGAAGGTGACCAAGAAGAGTTCAAGGTATAGTAGTTACAAACTCATATTTCTGGTCTAATAATCTCAGTCAAAACCTGTTCGGTTTTATAACTTTTTTATTTTACTAATTACTAACTCTCATCAGAAATTTTTATTATTTATTAATATTATCACAATTCATTCAGAATTGTTCGATATTTTGACTTTTCATCATTCATATATGCATATGCAAGTGGACTATATAAGTAATAAAACGTTAATGACACCTCCATTGAGATATGGAACTCAACTCAAGAAAATGAGAAACTCCTGAATGAGTTGCCGTTTCTATACGTGATTGATCAGAGGATAAAAGGCGTTTATCCTCCGTTGTATTTGAGTTTAATGCTCTCAATGTGGTGGGTCTAACTGTGACCACGATCTATCATAAGACCCAAGTACTTGACCCAAATTTGCCATCCGATATCTATTACCAAGAAAGTAACTTCAGTGAGTGGGGAAAATGAATGCCTTCTTATATCTGTCTTATGAGTTTGGTCTGAAGTTATTTGGATCCTCTCGCCTAGGTATTAGCATTCTAAATCGTGCAATGAACGTTGCATGTAGTCTACGGCACCAAAATTCAAATGAAATGAATTGAATTCAATTGGAGAATGAAAATATTCGAAAAACTATAGATACCAGAACCAAAATACTCGGATGATTTAGGCAAAGAAAAAGTTTCAGAAGTAAGGAAAAAAATTATTAAAGATATGAGACTCAAAAATATAAGATCGCTGATTTGTAAATAAAACAAATTATTATTATCTAAAATGCAAATGAACTGCTTGCCAAGATCAAATACTTTATATCAATAACCTCGAGTAACAATTTACGTCCAAATATTGACAATACTTTGGAAATTATTCTGAAAATTCTTAATGAAAAATGAACCTTCAATATTCTGTATTCATAGCATTTTAGACCCATGCGTGTATTCGTTTTGGGAAATATCAGACATTCATTGGAGAACACCCTGTAACAGCAATGTTTTTGGTACCAGATACTATTATCGGTGTGCATGAAATATGAAAGGTATATTTTGATTAACAATCGATTACAAATATTAAAAACAGGGATGTACATTATATTGTGAGTTCAAAAAATACTTCTGCAATATTTTTGCTACATCTGTCTACTGGAATTTGTTGACTGCACTGCACTGAACTGACACCTGTCGGATATATTCTAATGCCCTTCATGATATTTGCCATGATATTAGATATTAGTCAGTAGTTGTTTTCTTATAGATGTCAGTCTATTAATATACAGTGTAGGTGAGTTGAGACTGGCCTGAACAAATTGTTTTGCAGCGAGTCTTCAAGCATGCTCACTCACTTTGTGTAGTTTTCTCTTATACGAGGAATTGAGCAAAATTTGTATGCGCGGTTGGTTACCTCGTTCTCGGGCAGATAGGGCGATGACAAATATGTTGTTGGTTGTTCGCTTCTGCCTAGTTCGAGGAATGATACTCTGACAGGAATTCGATTTTCCATTATCGGAAATCATCGACTATAGGTTGATGATAGGTACTGCCTTGCATTGACGAGTGCAGCCCGAACCGATCTGCAAGTGTGTTCCAATAATTGAAAATCGATTCCATCTAGTTATATGGCGAACATCATATGCAGGAAAAACTTCAGTGAAGTATCCTGCACTGACACCTGTCGGATATAATCCAATGCCCTTCCTGGTATTAGCCAGGGGAGTAGATGTTCTCTAATAGGTGCCAGTCCATCAACCTACAGTGAAGATGAGTTGACACTGGCCTGAACAAATTGTTCTTTTAGGAAGAATTGGAAATCTAACGAAGATTTATATATCATCTAAGGAACAAGTTTTGAATGAGTCAGTTTGGATACATCCCCTTTAAAGTGTTCGAAGAGCATCTCAGTTTAAAAAATTGTGTAATTATTATCATTCAGAACACATCACTTTCGCATTTTGTCCCTCACTAGATTCTTTCAAGTCACGCAAGAACCGAACTAGAAAGAACAAGGGCGCAAAAGGAGAAATGTAGACTCAGAGACAAAGCAATTAACGTTTGTCAATTGTGAGGAACAACCGAATTATTTTCATCGAATCGTTCACAAAATAAGATTAGTGTAATTTGAATGTGGTGGAAATTGAGCTAGAGATGGCGGAGCTGGTTCGAAATAAGCATGAATGCACAATCAAGTTTATGTTCTTTCCTAAAAAATATAAAAATCCTTGCTCGTCAGCTCTATTTTGAAAATTGTATAAAATAAGTCAGTCTCATTTATGTGTTTATTTTTATCTATCGTTGAGATGGATGTTTAGTTTGTTCCAGACAAAGCAGTATAGTGGGAAACACTCATTCTGGTGTCTTTTAACCATTCAATCAAACTTTGAAATTGTTCATTCAAATCCAGAATTATGAATTTCTGATAATAATAATACTCTCCCGAAATATTGTGAAGCTTGTGTAGTACTCACTGACTTTCAAATCAAAATTCATATAGATAAGAATTATGTATGACTTGAAATTATTTTCTAATTCGTTCCATTTTTCTAGATAGTCTTGGAATATAAATTGTGAACGAATTATCGGTGATTGTTGAATTGCTGTTTTTTTATTAATGCAGTGTTGGTAATTGTAGAGTAATCTGGTTATCACGGGTCTATTCGTTTTCAATCACATTTGTCACAATTACGAGTCTAGCAATTCACACCAGTGTCATTTGGCCTGATTTACTGCAAGTGAAACTTGATCGAAAAAAATATAAATGACCTGCGATATTATCCCATGTATGCTGAACCATAACGAAGAAGCTTGGCCATAAAATTTCTAGTCATGTAATCACAACCTCATGAGATATACGCCTTATTTTCCACATATAGCTGAAACCGTCACTCAGAATGCTAGGAAACTACGCCTGATGGTTTTTTATTCACCGTCACTTTCCATATGTAACTTTTCAAACAACTATTTTTTGGGAATGCTATTCATCAGGCTGTGAGCAATCTGGATTCAATTTCAAGAATCTAATTTCTGCCACATTTGAATCAGATAGGGGCTGCCTTTCATATTCCGGGATTAGAGAACAAAAACAAATATTGATAATCGAAAATCACTTTATTATTTTTCAAAATATACCCCATGAAGATCTATACACTTTTGCATGCGTTTGAACCAATTGTCGAAGTACTTTTGCCACTCTGATTGAGGTATCTCCAAAACATGCATTCTGAATGCAGCAACC
>WOGR01002790.1:0-16845 GCA_015342045.1 Leptinotarsa lineolata | reverse complement strand
TGGTGTGATGGAAAAATTAGGATTTGCACATAACCCGGACGAATGGCGTTTATTTATAGATTCGTCTAAAACAAGTTTAAAAGCCGTTCTGCTCCATGATGGTAACAAGAGACCCTCTATTCCTCTTGCACATATAGTTGCCATGAAGGAAACACACAAAGGTATGTCACTTATTGTAAGTGGAATAAGTTATAATACGTATAAGTGGCAAATATGTGGTGACCTAAAAGTCATAGGACTATTACTAGGTCTTCAGGGCGGATTTACGAAGTTTAGCTGTTTTCTTTGCCTTTGGAACAGTAGGGCAACACAGAGCCATTATCAAATAAAAGAATGGCCTCCGAGAGATGAATATATTCCAGGTGAAGCTAACGTGAAGAATATACATACCTCTTGTTGATCCCAAAAACGTTTTGTTACTTCATTACACATTGAACTGGGGTTAACGAAAAATTTTGTAAAAGCACTAGAGAAAGAAGGTGATGCGTTTAAATATCTTAAACGCGTTTTTCCAAAATTAAATGATGCAAAGCTCAAGAAAGGTATGTTTGTTGGACCACAAATTATAAAAATACTAAGTGATCAACAGTTTGATCAAAAATTAAGTAATGTTGAATTATCTGCGTGGAGTTCTTTCAAAAAAAGTAGAAAATTGAGAAAACCTTGTAGAAGAACTACTTGAAAACTACTGGAGAATGGGATGTCGCATGTCTCTCAAAATCCATTTCTTGAATTTGAATTTTTTCCCAGAAAATTTGGGTGTTGTCAGTGACGAACAAGGGGAAAGGTTCCACTAAGACATACTGACAATGGAGAAACATCACCAAGGCAGATGGGATGCAGCAATGATGGGGAATTATTGTTGGGTACTTATGAGGGAAAACCATGAAACATACAAACGAAAGTCAACATTTGCAAAAAGGTTATGCACAAAAGACTTCATTTGAATGTTTTTTCATGTGTATTGCAAATAAAGTCTGTTATCCTTTATATTGTTTTTTTCTTGTTTTGATCTTATATTTCCCTATAATATGTGAAAAATTTTGTATAAAATGAAAATAACTTATAACTCAAAATCTAAGCGTGATCGAAAATTTTTGATGTTGAATTCGCAGTCAGGATGCTTTGAACTCTCATGTATAGCCATTTTAATCTTAGTCGCAATTTTTTTTCCTCATTTGTTGGCTAATGTAATTCATTGATTCACGATTTGAGTTGATTATCATTGAGGGAGTTTTATTCAAATATCTTAATTGGATATTAATTTTTTGCATTGAAGTTGAGTTTTCTTCACTCATATCTGTACTTTTATTTCGCTACTACAATTATTGCTGAATTTGTTGGAATACAAGTAATACTTACTACTTACAATTTTAATAATATGAACTTCCGGTTACATAACAAATCTTTTAAGTCGAACTTTAGCAGTGTTGTAATTTTCTCACAGTTTCTTGTGAGCGTTCCCGTATACCAACAGGGAGCTGATATCGACAGACAAGGCGAAAACTATTTAAATTATAAGATCGGACTCGTGCTGTATGTGTAGATAGTTTCAGAACAGGAAATTGCGAATAAATATTTACCGGTGATGTAATCGTTTGCCACAGGAGTTCGGGGTATAGTGAACCAAATAACGACAAGGCTAATATCACATTCAGAAACGCAAGAGTAAATTATTTTCGGAAATGGGTCATGTTGATGTTAGAACTGATCTGGCGTTTTTTCTTTAAAGCTCTGTTCGTTGATTTTTTTTCAGGAATATTTGGGCAGTCCGGTATTTATCAGTAGAAGGTTTTCGAATTAAGTTAAACAATACACTGAACCCGATCTGTTTGCAATACAAAGTGAATATCGCTCGACAAATATTTTATTAGTTTCTCTCAACATTATCTCTACTGAATAATCAAGATTATAAAAATTCAAGGACAAGATGATTAAACAATGATTATGACTGAAATGGAAAGATTAACGTAAACTTGTAAAAAAGGCTCGATATTTTCATTAATACTGACAAGAAAAATTTTCAGTTATCATTTTTTAATTTGAAATGTTCGAAGACCAAATTTTCAATCTAATTTCACATCCTAGTTTCGTATTGTCTCTTTAACACTCAGACAATAACACCCAATCAGGAAAAACCTTTTCCAGCAGATAAAAATCTAGCAGAACTGACGATTTCATCTGACTATCGAAAATCCTTCAGATAGTTTGATAGGTAATTCATGATTTTGAGTGTCTAAGAATAATTAAAAATGAAAAAGGAATCAAAACTCTCTGGAAACTTGGAGATCATATTATGTTAGCGTTTTGATAAAGATGATAATACTGCTTTTTCACTGGAAAGTGGCCTTATTACCATCTAATGGTTTCAATATGAAGCACATTCAATAAATTATAATTCAACAAAAATGTCAGCTATTCAAGAAATTATTTTTGGATGTTACCAGTACTATTATTTTTCGCCTAGGAAGTACTTGAAGTGATTCAAGTATACGTGTATTTTATAAAGTACTTACAGAGTATAGTGCTTGAAGTACTTCTAGGTATTATAGCTGTATCGATGACACAGGATACACCCATTTACTTCATCAGTCAACAATTTTTTTCAATTCGTACCATCAAATACTCTTTTCCGAAAATATTTCTGATTTTTCATTATGATACCCTGTATAACATGAGTTTTTTAAATTTCACACTTTCATGATTCAATTATAAAAATAATATTTCAAATGCATTCCATAGGGTCATGATCCCTCTAAACTCAAGATGATTACAAAAATTTGAACCATATCTTTTCAAATATTACAGACATATGATATTTGGTGTGTGGTCACATTCAAAGACATTACCTAATGAAAAAAATTGGCACAAAAAATTATTAAATGTTTGGACAGTTTTTGATTGGGACTAATAATAACCGATCCTTGGATGAACTATTTAATTTTCACTACAAACGAGAAAGTGGTTGTGAATTTCAGTGAGGGCCTAAAAATGGTCGTGGTAAACCTGCTACAGTCCACCAAAAAATCATTAATACTCACCATTCAGAAGATGTGATATTTTTTTAACGAAAAAACACAGGATAAACCTTGAGGCGCTCTAAGAGCGGTGCCTGTGCGAAAGTAGTGATTCACATTGGATTTGAATCGCTGGAGATTAACTCCATTTGGAAAAACTTTCTCAGAAAGTTTATTTCACATGAACGCAGTTCTTCAAATGAAAGAGTTTTTGAACAGTGAAGTTCGAGGAGTACTGAGTTGAACCTCAAAACGATGAACAGCCACAGTCCGTCGCGTATTTCTGATATGTATCGCTTTTGGTGGAATCAAATGTGCCAAGTCACTTGAACACTTCCCGGGAAAGTATCTATAGAAGAGAGACAAATCTCCAACTTTTATGCGATGTTCCTGACTATCAAGGTTGCAAGTTATGTATGCGTCTCCAATGAGGCGGATGGCTCTTTTCTGGATGGAATCCAGCAGCTTCAGGGTATGCTTAGGGGCGGAGCTCCTTACATGACAACAATGCTCCAAATAAGGTCTGATCTGAGCTTTATAGAGCATCAAAAGTTGCTGAGGTGTGTACAGTTTTCTGGTTCGGAATAGTGTTCCAAACTTTTGAGAAGCAGCCTTTGCAAATTCAGCAACATGATTTTGCCAAGACATATTGGTGTCCATTTTGACCCCCAACAAACTTATCGAAGCAGAAAACGGAATTGTCTGTCCTGACATTATTATATCCAGTTCAGAGACATTCATTTTTTGGTGCAAACCGATGCCTGGGTTTTCGTAGCATTGAATTGAACCTAGTTATTTTCACCCCAATTCGAAATTACTTCTTACATGAGATATGCAACCTCCTGCTGCCGGTGAAGATGTGCATCCGCAACCGATGTCCTTGTATTCAAATGGAATGACGAGACAAGTGTGCTGTCGTCAGTGAAGCAATATATTGGATTCTTCGTTTTTTCCAATAAGTCGTTGATATACAATAAGAAAAGGGTTGGAGACAATATGTATCCCTGGGGAACACCAGCGTTGATGGTAAAACTATTTGAGAGATATCCATCGACGGCCACCGTACACAAAAATGTTCCAACAAGCCATAGCATCAAAGTTTGGGCAGCAAACCCTCATGCCACACATTGTCAAAGGCCTTAGAAATATCGAGCGCAACAGCTCTTGACTCTCCTTGATTCACGATTGCGTCATTCCAAATATGGGTGACATAGAAGGTCGCCTATTGATCTTTGTTTTCGAAAGCTGTATTGATGGTCACTCATGATGTTAAAGTCTTCCAAATATTCAAGGATATGGTGGTTTACGGCTCTCTCCATGATTTTTGTTATCACTGATAGCAAAGCGACTGGTCTATAGTTATTTGGAAGATTCTTCTGGCTCTTTTGGGAATAGGCTGAACGCGAACAATCTTCCAACAAGAAGGAAAAACACTTCTCTTGTAAGACTGGTTGAAAAGTCTGCAAAATACTGGTGCGAGTTCATTTGCGCACTTTTTAAGTACGATGACAGGCACCAGACCAGAGGAGAATATCAATAATCAAGAAAGTTTGGATTGGAATATTTGATGGATTCGTCCTTGAATGCAGAAATACGAACATTTTTCAGCAGGGTGAAGTATTTCTCTATAATGGTATTATAATAACTGATTTCCTTCAGAAAAGATTCTTTAAAAAATGGGTTGCCATGAATGGTCCAGTTATATAGCATGCCAGCACATCAGAGTTAACTTTACTCAACTCGTTTCTACCCTACCGACACATGGGACATGAAGGTATGACAAAACAATATATTCTGAATGAAGTGAAATGCTTGACGGTTTTAATTACCTTTTCTTCAATCTGTTAATTTTTTCCCAGCCACCATATGGTTGTAGGTACTTGTTACACACAAACCAAAAAAAATCATATGAATATTGTTAGAGTAGTAGGTTTTATTAGAATCGTTTTGAATCATCAACTCTCTAGAGATGGAATTCTGAAATGAAAGTAAAAAATGCATTCGAAATATTTATGATATATCATTAAATTTATAGAAGATTATCCCATAAATAATGTGAAATATCAGAGAATAGAATAAAATATTGATGTTATTAGTATGAAATGTGATGGAATCGGCCGATACTTGATGAAAATCCATAACGCATTCAAAAAATTTTCACTATACAGTTTCAACACGTGTTTCGCTATTCAATAGCTTCATCAGGCGTGTCTACTGAGTTGGTTTACGAAGTTCGATTTTTTTATTTCGAAAATATAAAATACATAAACAACTTTGTTCCGTATCTATACTATACTATACTAATATAAATGTGAAAGTTTGTGAGGATGGATGAATGTATGTATGTTTGTGGCTCTTTACCCCTAAACGACTGAACGGACTTAGATGAAACTTTACATAAATACATCAGAATAACATATAGGTTACAATTTATATACCAGGTATAATTTTGGTCATAATATAACGATAAGTATTAAGTAAGTCGGGAAAAATTCCTGCCCCCTGAGAGCTGCCTATATCGGTGGAGTTACATGAAGATACTTTACCGTAAGATTGTTCATCTTAAATAGTTTTAAATAAAAGTTCGCGATAGCATAAATCTATCTACCTCCTACGTGGTAGCCACTATAAGCAAGATAATTAGCCATATTTTTTTTGCAATTCACAATTTAGAATATCTGTCAAATTCTTATGAAACTTATAAAAACTGATTCATTTATCGTTTTAAGTATTTAATATAGATAAACTTCGTCTTTTACACTAAGTAATTTGGACGAATCGTTTAAGAGTTATCACGATAAGATTGACTGAACGTAACGCAGTAAGCTATTACGTGTCGCCTCTACTGTTATGACTACGGAAGACGATGCGCGGGGGTAGAGGGGCGATCTAAGCAATGAAGCGCCATCGCCGAAACGCGTAAGGGCAGATGTCGTTGACGGTTGTGTTAGTTTTGCGAAATTTCTTCATACGTGGCATAATTCGATTCTCGAAGCTATTCATTACTTGGTGCAGTTGGCAAATTTTTTTGTTACTGTATTTTTAAAATAAAAATATAAATTACAAGCTGATGCCCTGATGGTTTGTCGCATTAAGTTTCGTGACAGACCATTTTTATCAAATAGTTACAATATTTTTTTATCAACCCAAAACTCCCCAACTTCAGAACTGACGAAATTCAGTAAATCTTTGAATCCCTATTTTCCCCTTGGGGGTGAAAATTTCTGATTCCCTTTCTTGATGCTTATTTACGCTTTACAAAGAACCTACCTGCATATTTCAGGATTCTAAGTTCAGTAGTTTCGGCTGTACGTTAATATACTCTTCACGCCTAAACAGCTCAACGGATTCAAATGTAAGTTGGTATATAGATAGGTCATGATCTGGACAACGGGGAACAGCTAGTATTATTGTATAAGTGGGAATTTCCACCCCCAAGGGAGAAAAATAGGGGTTTGAAGGTTGTATTGAGTTTCGTTAAAAAAATATCGCAACTATTTGTTTAAAATGGTCTGTCACGAAACTTAATGTGACAAACCAAATTCTACGCGAGCGAAGCTGCGGGCAACTAGTTCAATTATAACATTTTTGAACATTATAGTAGATATCAATTACGAATGGTAGGAATGGTAAAGGTGTTATTCATATGAGTTATTTATTTCTCGTCTATGTTGAGATCTTTTTTCAATAAAGAAGCTAGATATAGATTATCATCAAATTTGAATGAAAATGAAAACAATTATAATATAGATATTCAATATTGCTTACGATAGCTTCACAGACAAACAAGCTTATCAAAAACGTGCATTTCATTATTGATGAACAAATCATACGAGTATATTCGCAAAAATAAATGGTCAGAGTCAAACTAAAAACTCCACCATTTGAAATGATACTTGAATTTCCATTTCCAACGTTTGAAACATACTATAATAATAAAATTCCCATTTATTGCGAATGCGTAAATGAAATAGAAAAAATCACAGCGAGCAAAATAATCGAATTGAAATATAAATTTGTTTTGAAAAAATGGAACCAAAATTTGAATTATGATAACAGATTCTCATTACGCCAGTGGATCCAATTCTTCCTATCGAATGGATAGCTGAATGATTTCTTTCAAATTTATTAACTTAGTCATATCAAATAATATCATATCATATAAATATCAAAAAAGTCATCCGTAACTTTATAAAATTTATATTCAACTGGAGTCTCTCCACGTAAGTGGAGGGAAAAAAAGTTTCACATTATTCGCTTCGTTTAATAGGTATTGGAGCTTAAAAATGTAAAGTAGTATGTTTCAGTATATTTCTGATGATTTATTCTACATATTAATAGTTGCCGGTGAATTTGACTGGTTTGGACGAGTCATTAGATACTCTCAAAAAACTTTTTTAACGAAAATTACATTTAATGAAATAAAATGTGTAGAATACTTTTTATCAACCATGTCCATATTCATATTATGGAAGATTCAAATGTTTTTACCTTAAATTTTAACAAACAATTTTTCAAGATTCGCTAACAAGAAAAATGATACGGTTTTGATGTGTAAGGTAGGTAATTGATTTTGCCAATTTCATGTTATAAGTTAACGACGGTTCTATCAAAATTTTGACTTATACGAATGTTCCATACATTGAATTAACGATCCTCTCTGGCTTCACGTGGATATAGTGTGTAAAAGACAAATGGAATAAATTCATTATTTCGGTTACTGTACATATTTTTAAAAAATCCCGAAACACGTCAAATTTTAATTATAATTTGACATACTTCAACGGAAACATGCTACCACTACATTCAACCCCCGTAGAATGACATGTACAAGCCACAATTTTTTAAATGGAAAGTGTAGGTATGTTATATATCGTTTGAAAGGTCTCTTCATTTTCTATTCAAAAGTGTCATCGTTTTCAAATTTATTGAACAATTGAGATAAAATAAAATAAAATCATGTGGTTACCGAAATTCGATAAAATGCACTCAAAACTTATTGCAATATTGAGGTATTGAGGTATTGATAAAAAGAAAGTAATCGAAACTCATTGCAATGTTCTTTTCAGATGGTATCCTTTAAAAAACTGTAAATAATTTCCGTGGCAACGTTAGTTTAAAACACCTTGTCACATTGTTTTCTATGTTACAAGATTAGTTGTCAGTATTTTAATTTAAGTTTAAAGTTCGTTACCTTCAAGTCTAAAGGAAATGCATAAAATAACAGTTTTACAAATGATTAGTTACGAAGATAAAACCCGAACACAACAGGAAATAGCTCGCCCTTATCATGAGAAATTTCCTAATTTACCGCCCATATCTCAAGGAACAATAAACAAAATAGAGAAGCAGTTTCATGAGTTTAGTCATGTGAGGCAAATAAAAAAGCAGCTGCCAAAGCAATGAGTGATGAACTCAAATTAGATGTGATGCTTGAGTTTGAGGAAAATCCACATACATCGGTTAGACAGGCATCTACTACATTCAATGTTAGCCATACATCGATAATAAACATATTAAAAAAAATAAAATGCATCCCTATAAAACGATACCTACTCAGGAGCTCATGGAAGACAATTTCGATAGAAGAACTTATTTTTATGAGCAAATGATGGGCATGTTGGATAACAATATCATCCAATTAGAAGATGTTATGTTTTCTGATGATGTACTTTTCTCTTAACGATCATGCTAATCGGCAAAATTGCCGCTACTGGTCAACGGAAAATCCTCACTGGATGAGAGAAAAACACCCGCAATACCCTCAAAAGGTTAATGTTTGGGCGGGGATTGTAGGAAACCATATCACTGGTTCCTTTTCCATTGAGGGCAACTTGATGGCGATAATTATTTGGCACTACTTCAAAATGATGACATTCCGAGTTTAGCAAATTTATATTTTGATCCAGAAAACCCTCAAGTTCCAGTGAATACGGTATGGTTCAAGCAGGATGGAACACCACCACATTACCAAGTTAATGTTCGGCAATACATCGATATAACATTTCCCAATCGGTGGATAGAGAGGTGAGGATCGACTGAATGGCCAGCACAATCACCTGATCTTTCATCATCAGATTTCTTTTTATGGGGATATGTAAAGAGCAATGTATACAAAATTAAATCTTCAGATTTGAATGACTCAAAAGAACGAATAACGTTGCGATAAGGTCGGTCACGCCTGATATGTTAAATTATGTTATAAGACAGTTTTATTTGAGATTAGGATGGTGAACATTTTGAACATCTACTTCGTTAATATCCATTGTTTTTTTTCGTATCCTACATTTCATTACGTTCTGCATTACATTTTAGTTTTTGAGTGTATTTTATCGAATTTCGGTAACCACATAATTTTGATTCATTTTATCTTGATTGTTGCAACAAACTTGAAAGCGAATGAATAGAGAATGAAGAGATCTTTTGAAGGATATATCACAAACCTATACTTCCCATTTGAAAAATTGGGGGTTGTACCTGTCATTCGAAGGGGGTTAAAGGTAAGGGTGGCATTTTTACGTTGAAAAATGTCAAATTATAAATTAAATTTGAGGTGTTTCGGGATTTTTTAAAGTATGTACAGTAACCGAAATAATGAATTTATTCCATTTGGCTTTTACGCAGTGTATAGCATCATTATATTTTAGAATTATATACATAAACGTTTTTTTGAATTACTCAGTCCATTGGTGAAAACCGTATGAAAACCCATTCGGTAGTTTTTGAGTTTATCGCATTCAAACAGGCAGAAGACGATGTCTTATAATATGTAGCGATAAACTCAAAACTGATAAAAAATTTGGTGAAAAAGTGCAGAATATTGTTCACCACAAACAATATTTCGAAAACTGTGCAGCAATTTTAAATGACAAATATTTGTTTCTCTTTGTAATCTCGAGTATACAAACTTGGCATATCGCTTGAGAAGTAATCATGCACCTTTGTGTCACGCCTCTGGTTGCCTATCAAGTGACCGAGTATGGAATATTATGTCTCCTAGACATTTGGGTTTTTAACACAAGAAAGTATTTGTATTGAAGTCTCCAAACTTCGACATGCTGTCGTCACCCTGGGGGATGTTCTCTGTCGCTTTGAGTTGGTATATTGTTTGTTAGTGGTAGATTTTTTATTTGCTCGACTATTCTTTCAACAGATGTTACCTCATAGCTAGAAACGAAATATTGAAAGAATTTTGAACGAATGTGGTAGACTAGCTTGGTAGGAAGAATTGTCAAGACGTAGTCTAGTCAATTCCCTGTTTTCAATACATTAAACTATCAAAATATGGTAAAAAATAATGCTTCGGTTTTATAGTTTCTCATAGTGTTAATTCTTCCATTAGTAATCTATTTAATTCATCTAATCAAACTGCATCCTCCCATTTTACATAGAAAATATTCTTTAGTTTCAGTACCAATTATGAGACATTTTTCAGAAGTATACAGAATGCCTAAATTTCGCCGAAAGTGATTGAAAGTTATTATTTGACATACGAAAAGCATTTTTTTATCTGAAATTTTATGAGAAACAAGTGCATTGTACTTATCCTAAATCACTTTGTTCACACCATGTTTTTGCATTATAATTCTAATTTTTACTGTGAATTATGATGGAATGCATTTTAATTTGAAATTTTACATAGAACACAAAATCGCTCAAGTTTAAATTCGAGACATTTATATGTATGTTTTTCTATTTTTGCTCGAATGCCACTCAAACAAAAATTTTTACTTCTGAGTACGTAATAACATAAAATTGTTATTCTCAATTATAAAGTAACAGAAAATAATGTGGAAAATACTTTATCTTCTTTGATAACGGTTACAAAAAATAAAAAGGAAAATTTGGATAATTAAAAGAATGTTTAAAATTTTCAATAATAATGTAGGTACTTTTTTGGGAAAGAAAGTTTTCGGCTTTCTACTACTCTATCTTGATAAAAAAAAAGGAAGATTCCCACATTTTTTGTATCAAGATGGAGTAGTAGAAAGCCAAAAACTTTCATTCCCAAAAAATTAAACACTCCTTATAAAATACAACCCCTTCAATTTAAATGTAGGTACTGTATTTTAATATTGGATATGAATTTCGTGATACTTTCCGATATACCTAATTTTTTTTGTGGGGAACATGAATTAAATAAAATAGCAGACAACAACAGCAAGTTACAAAGATATTTATTTTAGGCTATACCGCTCTAAAATTTTCGAGTGAATCATGTAACATAGATATTTTGAATAAATTGCTTCTGTTCTGATCCACTGATGTCAGTACCAAAGTAAATTATTCTGAGCGATACTCCAACAGAACTATTCAGTTCAATAGCTCGTCAAGATACTTGGATTTAGAGCGTGATAAAAATTGTTGTGATGAAAGTTTTGAGTTATCAGATGAAAAGCTAATTGATCTCTGTCAACCGTGCAGTAATTTGTCATTTTTTTGTGTATGAATAAAGTATTTATAGGATGAAAATGTGTATCTATTTGTATTTTTTTACATTAGTCAACTCGTAATCATATACTCCTATTTCCAAATTAACATAGAAAACTGTTCTAAGCCATAGCCCAAACATAACGCATTTATGATTGCTTTATTTATTCATTACGATTTATGATCGAGTCCAGCACTGTCCTTACAAACCAAGCCTGAGTAAGGGCAATATATCCCCTTACGTTTACGCCATCTATGGAATCGATAGAGAACTCAATGATAAACAAGGCTTCTCAAGGCGGACAATTGCAAAGCTAAACTTCGACATCGACCGCCGTCGAGATTCGTCCTCTGGTTTTAACTGCAGCTTTCACTGCGAAGCAACCATTGTAAACCTTGAGGAGTTTCATTAATCATTGACTAGCAACCCGCCCCGACTCCGGACGGGTGCAATGCTGATACTAAATAAAAATTCACTCACCGAAAATTTAAGGGCATGGGGAAACAGTGACGAAGAGATAATTGTATTTTCTAGAAGCGCCTTTTTCCCCGCGGCTGGCGCCTCGTTGGAATATTTGAAAATCCTTCCTTATTGCACATCTACAATATAGAACGAACCTACATACAAAATTTCCGCCTCCGAAAATATACCAGTATGAAGAAACAGTGAGAAAAAAGGTAACTTTATTTTATTAACGGACTTTTTCCCCCGCGGCTGGCGCCCCAGTTGGAATATTTAAAAACCCTTCCTTATTGCACATCTATAACATAAAACGAACCTACATACAACATTTCAGCCTCCGGAAATATAGCGGTACGGAGAAACAGTGAAGAAAATGTGATTTTCATATGTAAATGCGCTTCTTTTACCACCACGAGGGGGGGCGCTCCAGTTGGAATATTTCAAAATTCTCTTAGTTCACATCTAAGAGCTTAAGAAACACCTATATACCTAATTTTAGCTTCCTAGGACTTACCAGTAGGGAGAAACAGAGATGAATGAGTGAGTGATAAGTGAGTTACTTTCGCATTTAGAAGTACAGATATTCGAGGATTGAGTATCGCCCTTACTTAAACAAAATTGTGACAATGTAAATAACGCTTATTTGAAAGTTGCTCAGTCATTATTTGCTCATTTGAAGACCTATCTCAAAAACCATAGGTCCTAAAATTCTGAAAACATTTTTCAAAAACATGGTAAAGATATAAAATGATGTGGTCCGATAAAATATCGAGATCTTTCCTTTGAGGCTCTCAGACTTTATCACGGCCACTGTGATAAAATGGTTGTTCTGATTATTGAAGTCTTTGGTAGAATGATGCTTTCCCTATTTTCGAATTTCAAGGTTATAGCGGCTCACACTATACGGAAAAATACATACGGTTGTCATTCTTGGCTTACTTACTTCAAGGAAAAAATAATAATGATAGGCAGTAGCTCGAGTGGCTGATGGATTTAGTTTAGTTTCCAACACTAAACGAGGTGACCAAAGCTATGTCACCAAGTTGGAACCAGTTCAGCAAAAGGCGCGCATCAAAACCGCAGAGATTACTTTTCTTCTGAGGCTACATAAGAATAAGTCTATGGATGGGTTCTTCTTCAACAACATATCGGATTATTTAAACAACTGACCTTCGCTTTCCTTGAGTCGAATGGGCTAAAATTGGAAACTGAGAAGTTCATCAAATCCTGCCAGGATGGTGTCTTCAACACTATAGTCCACCGTAGTCGCGTGATGAGAAGAGAGATTCCTGACACCAGGTGCAGGGTCTGCCATGAGGCGCCTGG
This sequence comes from Leptinotarsa lineolata, assembly GCA_015342045.1. Taxonomy (NCBI): domain Eukaryota; kingdom Metazoa; phylum Arthropoda; class Insecta; order Coleoptera; family Chrysomelidae; genus Leptinotarsa; species Leptinotarsa lineolata. Next base: position 3,609 of record WOGR01002790.1, on the reverse strand, counting down.
GATCCTGGGATTTTCATGCACAACACATACGGTATCAGCATATATTCTTCGACATAAAGCGGCACTATAAGTACTATATCACCATATTCCCTACTCTCACGGATGAAATATCAATATTTTCTATTCGAACTACGCAGGCTCTATTAAGACCACTGTGTTAGAAATGGTTGTATAATCATATACCTAATCATATGAACGCTCATTTTGTTGACTACATACCATAGACTCTCCAAATGTTGGTAATATTTGGTAGATTTTATTTATTTATTTAAACATGTTTTTAATGTTATCATGACTTAACGTATGTATTTAGTGTAGCAACACTGGTTTTTTTAACCTTGAAGGTTGTGCTGGTCGGGCCCTGTCGCCGAAGCCCCAATACATTCGAAAGGCGCGCCAGCATCATCAACCATTGATCACTCCCCACACCGTAGGTTAAGTGATCATTAGTCCGAGAATAATGTCCCCTAAGCAGGCGAAATGAGCCAAGAATGACAGCCGTCTGCATTTTTCCGTCTCATAACGTCTGCTTATAGCACATGATTCTTGGACCCAATGATCACTCACTCCACGGTGTGGGGAGTGGTCATGGTTGATGATGCTGGCGCACCTTCCGAATGTATTGGGGCTTCGGCGACAGGGCCCGACCAGCACAACCTTCAAGGTTGTACCATTGTTGGTACACTAGATACATATGTTAAGTCACCATAACATTAAAAAATATGTTTAAATAAATAAATAAAATCTATCAAATATTACAAACATTTGGAGAGTCTCTGGTATGTAGTCAACAAAATGAGAATTCATATAATTCTACATTTGTATATTATACATTTCTACATTATTCAGAAACAAATGCAAAAAGTCAAATTGGTCAGAGGGTAAAACGTTGAAAAATGAATATACAAAACACTTTGCATTAGTGAACAACTGACATTTCGCTATAAAATTCATCATCAGTATGAAACACGTTCTTCAAAAAACAATTAGTATTCGTTACGCCACTGGCTGTGCGTTCGACTAGATAAATTCGACCATATGTCTGTGAAATCAGATCAGATGTTTCTGTTTTATTACCATGGGAAGGAGTTTCTTGACGGGCTCGAGTTCCTGGTTACATCGGAAGCGAGATAACTTCTGAGGGAGCGGAATTGAATTCTTGATTCTTGACAGGCCTCCAAAATAGTCGGGTGAGTCGTGACACCCTTTTCAAAACTGAAAATCGGCTATGACTATCAAATCTACCACTTAATAGAAATAAAAATATCGAAGACCGAACAAGACAATTACATTCATATATTAACGAAATATATATAGTTGGGACATCAGATATAACCCGACAAAGTAATGAAAACCCAACGACGTCGCTCTGAACAACCTAACCTTTTGATGAAGTATTTCTTTTATATATAAAATAATTCATCAGTAGTGAAAAACACGTGTTTTTGACCAATTTCATAAAATTCGTCAGTACTTTATTAATTATTCCGTGAAATATAACTATGTAATAAAATATACTCATTATGAAATATGGAGTTCTGGCAGTTTATTATTTGAGAAAACAAAAATCATTTTGAAGTACAAAAAGAACAAAACCATAGAAATTTTACACTAACAATATTGAACCGTCAAACGATAGTAATATGTCAGCAATTGATCTCAAAATCTAAGGGCGGATTCATATAGTGTAGTCCTTGATTCTGTCTCAATTTCAGTCTTGATTTGGGTGCCGAGAAAAAGTTCAGTATCTATGTCATTATTGCCAATTTCATCTTAGAGTCAAATTGTAAACGTATGTGTTTTCAAAAAGCAGTATATATTGTAACACAAAAACCATATGTTAACCAAACTTGTAATCAATTTAATCAAAGAACAAACGAAAATTTCACACTTTTAATCGAAATAAAATGAAACATTGATGAATCTATGATTATATTCAAATACTGACCAAAAAATAAAAAAGAGTAAAAAATGTTACCGCAAATAATGAGACTAATTATTTGTACTAATTTGACATTGACGGATTATTTTTAATACCATGAAAATCGTGGTCAGGGTTTATAATATGTTCTACCACTAACTCATTTGCAATTTTCAATTCTTCTTGATTCTGTTTCCTCTATGAAACAATCTTTTGTGTGCATAATACATTTTATTATGGTCGTAGAAAGTTTATTACTAAGTTTCGTTTCCATAACAATAATACGCTGAACAAGCGTTCCACCATAGCATTATTGTGAAACAGGAGCTTTTAGTCAAAATAGATGGCGCTGGAATCTTGATTTAAAACTATAGATTCCGAATCTTGAACCAAAAACGTATAAGATTTCCAAAACACTGTAGATCTACACTGGTTTGGCTACACTGGCATTAATGCAATTTTTCATGTCGTTGTCTTAGTTTCTGTCCTTGAATTGTGACAATGAGAGCTCCAGAATTTGAACTTTTAGAACCAGGACTAAGATCAATAAGACAACGTCAATAATGCGCATTGAAACAAAATTGAAAATAATAGAGAGCAAAACTGATGAAAATATTACAAACAAAAATGATACGAATAAACCTACAACGCTAAACGCGCTTGTATCTCCAATTGCAACGTAATCAGTGGATTTAATTTTAAACTTCGTTTCAGAATATTTTCGTTTTATATTTTCATTAGTTATTCGATCTCTTCAATTCTCGTTTTAACGCTTGAGGAAGCTATTCTATAGCGCAACACGTGTCGCGGTTTTTGTAAAACCCTTCATAGTGAAAATCATACAATAAACTGTATTATTGTATTAATGAGTTTAAATATGGATTTTCATCAAGTATCGGCCAGTTGTATTCAATTAAATCGAGATGAGTTTTAATTCTCGATTTTTCATGACTTATTTCCATTCATATTTTCTGAGTTTTCATTCTAGATATTTTTGAATTTAGCAATTGAAATTAACATTTGATTGATCCAAATTGATTATTTTTATTGTTTGGCAGGATTCATTCAATGGCAGGGTGAAAATTGATTAGTTTAAATGCACTTAGTTTTTACTTATAAACTACATTATTGATTAAGTAAACTGTCCACAAGATTACTTTTATGACAATAAAGTATATTCTCTCTCTCGCTATTCCTCATTTAGGGGCGTGGCTAAGGATGCAATTGCCGATTGAAGAAAAACTACTGATTCTTCTAGAGTTCTAGTTCTGGACTGTGAACTGTGATTATCTGTATAAATTAACATAGACTAAACCTAAGATAGGTCCAGGATGTCTAAATAAACCCCAAGAAATCGCGAACGATTCACGTCTGTGAGTGTACTGATGTACTGAGTGTAAACAAGAGATCTTGTTGACTGAACGCAAATGATAACTGTTTTGTCTTCGTTTCTCACTTTAGAAGATTGCTTTAGGTAAAACAGTACGAGTTTTTCAGTTGTATTACTCTCTCATGTACTGTTACTTTCAGAATTTTCAACACGCATATAATGCAAATCTGGAAATCGGCTCTTGCAGCGCCATCTCTTGGTACCTAATGGATATGATTACAAATAGTGAGAATTCGTTTCTATAGATGGCGATAGTTACTCGCAAGCAATTTAGACTCGGAGACTTCTTATATATATA
>WOGR01002789.1:0-16846 GCA_015342045.1 Leptinotarsa lineolata | reverse complement strand
TCACTTCACAATGATATAGGAGTCGTCAATGGTAAAAACATGAAATGTATATAAACATCAGTTCAACAGTATTACAAAATATATAAATTTAACACATGAGAGTGCTTGTTTAAAATAAACAATCAAAAGTATTTATACATGTACATAATAGTTGAAATAGGTTATGCCGGACATGATATAATTGTTGATTGGCGAATGTGGATATTCAAAATATTCATTAATATTGTAAAAACAACCATATACGAGATAGTCTCTGATTCTCCGTTTGAATACTGAAATTGATGCTACACTTTTTAAGTCGAAAGGTTGACAATTGAAAAATTTGGAACCTGCTAGAGATGACGTCTTTTCGAAAAATTTTGTACGATGTTGTTGTAGTTTGATTAAATTCGCGTTTCTTGTTGCGTAATTATGACAATGGGAGTTAGTTTCTAATTCGAGTTCGCGTTTTTTCACAAAGAGCAGACAGTTATAAATATAGAGGGAAGGTACTGTTAATATCTTCCTTTGCTAGAAAACAAACAGGTCTACATGAATCAGTATGACGTAGATTGTAAAGCATACGAATTATTCGTTTCTGAGCAACAAAGACCCTGTTAATATTTGTTGTGTCTCCCCATAAGACCACATTATAAGATAGAACAGAATTCACAAGAGCATAGTGAATATCTAACAGTTGTTCTTCACTCAGAAATAAAAATATCCGACTGAATGTTAGCTTTAAGGAATTCTTCAGTAAACATTGTATCAACTGCTCTAATAATACCTTTCTTATGTGTGGAAAATTTGGGTATGTGAGCTATGAAGTTGTTCTTTGCTATCAGCTCGTTATTGACTAACATAATAGCTACCTCGTAATTTTTGAAGATGACTTTCACTCTATTTACTCCAACAGTTTTGATATCTACTATATCTTTTCTGAATATATCATTCTCATAAAGAAAATGACTAACTCCTACTGGGTATAATCTACCCACATTTTTATCTGTGTGTTTCACAATAACGTGGAAGGGTTGAGAATCATCAAATTTGTATCTTTTATGTAGATCAATATTCGTTCGAATATTACTACCTACCACCTGTTGTGCATTAGATATCGCTTAATTAGTTGCATTGGGCGGCAAATTGCCGCCCTAATCACTTAACATACCTGTGGTTGAGATTTTATATCGTTTTAGATAGCAAACCTTGCGAAGAAATCAATTCCAAATGAATAGCAATAAAACCTATAAACTCCGAAAAAAAAAAGTGAAAAGAACACTGACTACCGAAGGGGAGAATTCGCTCAGTAGACACACGTTACCACCTCGACTGATCGAATGAAACTAAGGATATGAATTTTTCACGTAATTCGTTTAATTTTCCAAATTCGAGTTTTTAAATGTTTAACATTGATTTTTTATATTTCGATTGTTTAAATAATTAGTTAAGAAATAATTTTGCTTATAGAAATCATAATTCACACTTTTGAATAGTTTGGCGGAATTTTTTTTTTTTAATTTATCATTCAATTGTTTATTAGTTTAACAATTTGTTATAAACAAATATTGACCAACGTTATATTTTTTTCCTGGAGCAGAAAAAAAATATAAAAACAGCTATATATAAAAAAGTGTCATAAAAAATTACCATATCGTATGATATTAGAAAGTATTATAATAAATAAAAAAAATTTATGGTAACTTTTTTATATATAGCTGTTTTTATAATTTTTTTGTATTACTTTTTTGTCGTATTTTTGATTTATCCACTGGATTATCCGTTTTCGAGTTTCTTCGTATTTTTGAAGTATCTTGCAAAATAGGCTTTTCAAAATTAACGTGTATTTCAGATGGTTGTGAATTTTCTAATACTAGTTCCGGTGTATACTTTTGTTCAGGATTGGGCATTTGCGGTGCACTGTATGATCTCCTAGTATCTACTTCTTCTTCTGTTTGTTTCAGTTCTTCTATTGTATACGCAGTACCGTTTACGATTAGTTTATTACCTTTAAGAGAAGCTTTGTTGGTAGCAGTTTCTATTGCTGTTTTCAAATATTTCCATAGTATTTTACTTTCTTTTCTTTGTGACTTCGTTTGATCACGGACAAAATATATGTTCGTCCCATTGAGTTTGCCGCAATTTCTAAAAATTTTTTGTTTCTTCAAACGGGATACTAGTTCAATTTCACAATTGGTCTCTCAGCGGAGCGACCTAGAGGGTGGATATCATTAATGTCTTGCTGATTAAGGTTGATTTCCAGTAGATTGTCGATGGTATTACATATTCTTTCAGGAGTTATTTCGTTGAATTTTCGCTTCAGTCCGAATATCAAAAAATTGTTTTTTTCGCAGTGTTGATCCAGAATTTCCACTTTCCTCTTAACTTCTCTTTTTGAATGTAGAATTCTGTTCTTCAACGATTCTATTTCAACTCTGACTCTTACTTCACTTACTTCTATCGCGTTCTTCAATTTATTCTTGCTAGAAAATATTTCTTTGAGAATCTGTTGTGTTGTTATTTCTTCATTAACCGGCTTTTTTCTTTCCAACAGAAATATTTTGACACCACCACCAGGACTATTAAACAATGTTTCAATGAAGAGATCAATATTAACGGTGAACTGCCTAACTGATTTGTTCCGAAAAACTTTAATATCTTGTTTTATGGTATTGTTGTCTTCAATTCATCCCCAGACAAACGGCTTTATTGAGCACAGTGCATAAGTTCTAAAAATTTTATGTTGATTTGTTTCCAATAATTCACACAATTTTAGTGAAGCACAATTTAAAACGTCTACTCACTACAAATTTTTCAGTACTTGTTGATCGACTGAATGAAGGCAAAAGTAGAGGAGTGGGGGCGGTCTGAAATGGGCTTTGTAGGTCTAAGGCCCATCTAACACAGAATGGACGTCTAGCAGAGACTAGTTAGGAAATTGCATGATATACATAGGAAGGAAGAAAATTTCAACTGCTTTCTGCATTTGTAATGATACACAGGGTATTTTATTTGAAATAATCAACTTTCAGTCACTTTTTCAAGCAAACGAAAAAACTTTTCCGAAGTAACGGAGATTACGCTAGAGTGTGGAAAGCCTCCAAGTATCACTTAACTTCTAACCAAATTTTGGTACCATAGTATTGCTTTACTTGAATATATCAGCATTTTCAAAGCATTGTTAACGAAAAAAAAAAAAAATTGAATTGATTCATATTTCGAAAACGGTAACAGATAGGTATTGTGGAATATCAAAGGAGTTGTCGAGTAATTGTTGTAGATTCAGAAAATAATATTATATTCAGGGTGGTCCATTTGGAAAATCAAAGTTGCTACTACTTTCTAATAGAAGTGATGACACCGCATTTTTGAAAATATTATAGTTGTGTAGAAAATGTTTTAATATGCTTGCTTGTAACTTTTGGAAAAGATTTTTTGTCTGGTTCACCAGAAACGTCTAATGTGCCATCCACCGTGAACCAGCATCAGTATAATATATTGTTTTCTCAGATTTGAAGAAGGTAAAATTAAAATCAATTAACGAATATTTTTTTCCAACAAAAAAGGATTTTTATGAAAATTCAATAAATTCGAGGAAACTAAAGTTCATTTGGAATCTTGGTAGAGGTATCAATATGAGATCCCCGAAATTTTCAACATGGGCTCGCGGTCTATGATCGAACTGCTCCAATTTTCGTTACTTTGTATTAAGATTTCGGCAGTTGAATTACAAATGAAAAATTTATATCTTTTATAATCTAATTAGTATATTATCAGAAAACATTATTGGAGACGGTATATTTGATTGATTTTTCATCATCGTTCCATCGCATTCATTAATGACAATGTATTATTTATGTTATATCTCGCTTTCGATGAATGAATTGAAAAAACATTTATGTTCTCAAAAAGATTAAATACTAAGATTATTCTCTGAGTTGTTCAATTATCAACTCAAAAATATGAATTTACAGATAACATTCGATTATGATATCGCCACGCAGGGAATATTTTAATAACACTGATTGCGAATCGTGTAGTGTAATGTAAACAATAGCACAAAGGAGGCGCCTGCTCATTCGATAAAAACTGCGTAATTGGCTAGATGTGAAATCAACATTGTACTCAATCCTGTCACCTCACATTTATATGGCAGATATCAGACATCAGAATGTAACATTTGCGTTTATTGATTCATGTATTTTTCAATAATTTTCAATTTCTGAAGAGTAGAGCTGAAACCTTCGTTGTAGGGAATGGATACAAAACGAACACTGTGTTCAAATACCAGAACTGTAACACTTCTCTCAATTCACACCGCTTATTCCGCACTTTCGAAATTATCCAATGTCATATACCGATCTCAACAATTCTAAACAATGTTCAGTTGTTTTATAGTCGTTCTCAAAGACTTGTTTGGTCACAGATTTCAAATATGTACTGCGTGTTTTGTGAAACGATATACGGTTTTCATAATCGTCGCATCTCATTCTTTTCACGTTCCATATCTTGTCTTTAGGGTTACCTAACATTTGTTGATGTGGAAAAGCACTTTTAAAAGCTGCTTTCACATTCGACTTTTTGAACATGCGATTAGTTCCTCTTTGTTCATATGAAAAAATAATGAACTTTGAAATAATTAGTATTGTATCTATATTTACTGAGGGAAAATTCATAAGCAGTCATTTTGTGTCGTGGAACAAGAGTGTGAGCTATGAGGAATATACTATAGAATGAATATTTCGATATTTTATTTAAAAATATTTATTCTCTAGTACGTATGTATTTCTCGTCGATACATTTTTGTGACACGGAATATATCTAAAAATACTGATATTTCTTTTATAGAAATCAAAGTATAGACCTTGGTTACAGTGACAGATATTTATCATAAACAGCCTATTGTTTACCTCCATGAGAGTCACTCTGTTGAAAATTGGCGGGAATTTTCCTGAAAAAAATTTCTGTTGATTCCTACTCGGAAAAATATTGACGTGGAAATGTATACTGTTAGATATGAATACGCGAGATTTGGAATTATTCTACTCCATCTCCTGAGATGCCAACTCGGTTGGTTCGTTTTGGAAATAATCAATAAGTACCATGATGGAGAGACTCATTTCGTTTACCCATATCGAAAGTTTGAAATGGTAATACTAAATACGTAATGAAACCATAGATTTTTGAATGTAACTCTTTTATGGATGTGAAAACTCAACAATATATTTCCGCGTTGACACAAAATACAATGCGATGATTAATAATTTTCTCCTCTCGACTAATCAAAAGGAGATATCGAGAAAAGAATAAATTCCAACCTTCAGATACGTTGAAACCACATAATCATTCGACAAATTTTACTACTTCAGAAGTGTTAGAACTAGACTACGGTATCCCATGTGTCTTGTACAAAAAAACTATTGGGGCTTAATCCAGTGGTGCCCTTAATAATCATGATAATAGAGATGGATTCCAACAGAAACGATTTTTAACGTAATAGGAGGAGAACCAAGACCAATACAATGATGAGGTCTCTATTAACCTTGAGAATATTATGAGGCAGTTTGATATTGCACGAGTTTTCATGGACAATATCAATGAATGAGGAAAAATCCGAAGGAAATCAAAAGAAATTACCAGATACCCGAAGGAAATGTATAAATATATAAATGAGAATGAAAGTACTACAGTTGAGCAACTTCAGTACATCACAATACTTACACCATTCAATATCCTAATGCAAAACATCTACCTTCATGAAAATAAAACAAAGAAGAGTATTAGTACACACTAGATACTGTATTTATATGTTACTCTGTTTGAAAAAGAAATAATGTGTTAAGTTTCTCATATCATTGACTTATAAATTTCAAAATATAGAATATCATATCTCAATCAATCTCATTCGAAACCTTCAAAAATTGAACTGTTAAACTTATATATTAATTTCAGAAACTTGCACATATCCGATGAGTTCTGAAATTATGGGTTCTCCAGATATTGACAGCAAACCGATTGGAAAAGTTATTATCTCTTCATACAAAAAACAATTTCTCACAGTTGAATCAGATTAGAGTGAGTTTCACTGAGACTTTTGCCATAGCTCATAGCTTCATAGCTCGAGATCTCTTCATTGGGGTTACAAAGTCGTGATATTGGCTCATTTGCATTGCTTATAGCTTCAGGTTTCCCAATGCTGCATTTTTCATGCCTTAGCCTTGCTATCGCTTCGCATACACATAGCACGTGTAGTGCGATTTCTTCTTTCTTCTGATAGAACCTATATTAAGTTCCTTCTGTCAGGCCGACAATGCTCATATGTTTAATGAGCCGTTAATAGACCTACCAAAACCATTGAAACCTTGCGACTGTGGTTTAGCAGGTCTTTCGTGAATTTGGGCTGGGGTTTGTTTATAGAATTTTCCGCCTGCCACAAATTGACAGATGTCTTCATACCTGTTTTCGCCAACCAACAGAAGAGTTCTGGACCTATCATGGCCTTGGATGCACCTTCACAGGCTGAAGTATTGGTCTCCTTATTGCTCTAGTTACCCTATTGTGGGAATCTAGCTCATTGAGTGCGCTGAGACAACTCCTTACAAGTCGCGAAAAGACTTGGTAGCAGCTTACCTCCTCAATTACTACCTGTTTGTCGGAAAACATGGCAATAGTTTTGTTTTCTATCTTATTTCTGAGCAAATCTAAATATAAAATGGAGTACGGTATGGAAAGTCATTGAAAACCGTAATATTTCGTCAAAATGGGGATCCGTTGCATACAAAGCCATAAACGAAATATATGCGGTGGGTTCAAAAACTGTGAGACATGGAATCAGTGACTCCAATTTATGTTTGAAATGCAATGATATAGATAGCATTCCACATCGGTTGCGAGAGAAATTCAGCCAGTGTATTAATAGTGGCGATCCAAAAGAAATTTTTCAATCAGTATTCAAAAATGAAAATGACGCAAATGTTTGGAAATCGATTTATTGTGAGTTATTGTTTAACAACCTGGAGCAGCACAAAAATTCAACAAGGATTGTAAACACACTCAGAAGAAGTAGGTGGTTCATGATAGAAGGTAAATGTTCAGATAGATTAAAAAAAATATATCCTTTTTAAATACAGGACATTGTTTATACTATGTTTACAAAAAAAATAGATGCAACTTTGGTCTGAAACACTATTGCATTCTGTCTGAAGCTGAGTACGATTCACGTCTTTACTCTGCCTACATAAAAGCTTTCATGGGTTTCGAGCCATCCGTATACCGTTTTCTCTGATTCAGTTCTGGAAGAGTTTTGAAATATTCATTGGTATTGTACTGCCGGACTGTATTGTACACTGGCATTTCCAGTATCGGATCTGCTTTCAGTTCATTGTACAATTTCAGGTTTTCTTTTCCGTTTGACTGGCTGATCGAAGTTGGACCCTGCATCAGCCTGTGGATAATAATAACATTATTCATTAGGGTCAAAGTACATTTTTTCAAGAGAACAAGTTGAATAAAGTGCTCAAGCGATAAGTGCGGTAGCACTTGTTTCGCAAACAATTGAAGACCTAAGTGGATAAAGGTGTTATGTCACATTTCTGGAAAAATTAATTCCATTCATTTTTTGAGCCCCCAGGTTCTAATCTAACTTTTTATTAGGTTATACATATCTGAAACTACATATTCGAAAACACTCACCAATTTAGTGGATGAAAGTGTCAAGTCACAAATCTAGGACATAACACCTGTATCTACTAAAAAACGTACAGTTGTTTAGTAGGCACGAGTTGTGTTGCAGTGACATGTCACTTTTGAGGTTATGTTTCATAAATTGCGTGCATCGTAGCTCCACATAATTTTGACCAATTAATGAGTTGATTTGTCTTTTATATTTCAAATATAATGGAGAGTGTAGAGGCCAACGCATTATTAGATTATTGTGGGAAAATCGAAAGTTGAATTTTGCAAAAAAGGTAAGATTTTGATAAGTTTTTCTAGTGCTATATTTTGAAACAATACATTATTGTTTGAAGACATACAATGCAGTTCGAATACTATGAACATTCAACAAAAATGTACAACAAGTGAGCAGAGTGAGCAGCTTTTTCAAGAGAGTAGGTACACAAAAGGCATTTACTTCAAAAGGCTTGATACCTAGGTTAGTTTTGTTAATAGTTTTCACATAGTACCCAAAAGAGCCATCAATAATTTTAGATGAAGCAACGAGCAGTGTATGTTTCATCTAGTGACGCATTTGTTCCTTCAGATGATTCTGATTATTCAAGTGAAGATTCTGATTTTGATGATGATTATAAAAAAGGTGAAGACAATACCATCTGTATGAGAAAAGAAAATGTGAAGAATATAATTTTTTGTCAAGAAATGATGCAGATGAAAATGAGATCAACACTTGTGAAAATGAAAATATTGCTCACGAACAGTTGCATGTTACTGGCGAAGGAGAAATGACGTACAATGTTGAAACACAGAAACAAAAGGCTACGATATCTCCAAGAATGGAGGCGAAAAAAATCTACAATGTGTAGAGAAAGGGGATTGCAATACGTTTCGCAAAGAGAAAAAATCATGCCAAGAAATGTAATAGAGATAGACTTGTGCAAAGAAAAATGCAGGTTACAATGTGGATCTCAATTCGATCTAGAAGCTAGGAAAGCTATTCTGAAAAATTTTATAAATTGGATAATAACGCCAAAAATTGTCTTCTGTTCGAAAGTATTGATATACATCCAGTTGAAAAAGGGGCCTATCAGCTCCTTCGCCAAGTAAACAAGGACGACACAAAAATAGGTCACACAAAATTAGTGAGAAAGTGATAGCCTGTATTGTGAATCATATTGAGAAATTTTCGGCAGATAACTCTCAATATTCACCCAATAAAAATGAAAACAAACAGTTTTTATCCCCATTACTTAACTCAACGCAGATGCACCAAATGTACATAAAGGAGTGTAAAGAAAAAAAAACTTGACCTGTATTCGGTCAAAATTTCTATGTATCGTCATATATTCAAAACAAGATTCAACCTTTCATTTGTTCACCCCAAGAGCGATACGTGTAGTGTATGCAATTCCGGTTCAAATACTGCTGATCAAAAAGACAACTATACCTTTCCTTTCGAATCTCAAAAAATTGACACGCAAAAGCCACTTTCCAACAAAAACATAGTCTACATCACTATGGATTTGCAACAAACTATGCCTCTATCCAAGCTATCAAGGTCAAAAGCATTTTAATCAAGATAAATGTGGCTATATAATTTTGGGATACACTGTATTACCTATTTGGGACAGAAATCATACTTCTCCACGTGGACTGAGGATGTAGCCAATAGAGGCAGCAATGAAATTGCAAGTTGTCTGTTTCGGTTTTGTAAAAGGCTCAAAAAATAATATCGAGAAACAAATCATTTGATTGTATTTTCTGATTCGTGTGCCGGACAGAATAAAAATTTCGTGATTTTTGGCCTATATAAATATTTAATTTTAAATTGCTTTTTTAAAATAATTGATCACAAGTTCCCGGAATAACTTTCTCAATACGGCCAAAGTCCTGATAAAGGACTTTGGCCGTATTGAGAAAGTTATTAGGAAACATCAAACCATTTTTATACCTGACCAGTATCGTGACATTATAAAGTCATCAAGTACAAAAAATAGCATTTGTGTAAACATGGAAAACTTTTTCTATAATTTTGAAGAGCTCCCAGGATAACTATATTTATTTAAAAAGCAGAAAAACACTCTAAATGACGAAATTAACCTTCTTAATGATGTAAAATGGATTACAGTGAACGAATTTGGCTACTGTTGTCATAAAACATGTTTACATGATTATACACCATTTCGTTAAGTTGATTTGAATGAAAAAAGTACACAAAATTTTGACAGAAATGAAGTTGAACCAACTAGAATGACACAGAAAACAGGCGGTTTGACTCTTGATAAGCTACTAAATATTAAAGATCAAATCAAATTTTTTGAGGAAAAATACAGGTGGTTTCACGAGGACATTTTAAAAAACAACATCGAAAACCCAAAATGAATGAGAAAAACATGTTTAATTTTTTAATAAACAGCTTTCGTGTATTTTTATAAAAGCAATAAAAAAACATTAGTAATCTTGACTCTTTTACCCATATAAACCAAACCTCGCTTTAAATTTAAGTTCGGTGAATAAAAGTGATATTTACATGAAACTTTATTTTTCTTGTTAGTTACAACTTTTTTACGAATCAAAATTTATGAAAATGAAAATGATGAAAATAAATGTTGAAAATAATACAAAATCAAATAATGAAAGACAATGATATTGCATTACAGAAAATATAATTGTCGATTTGAAATTTAATGAAATAGGTGAAATGATATAATGATAATAATATAATGAAATAGTTGAAATGAAGTAATTAAGACTGGGAGTAGGTATAGATATAAGTGAATATTGAAAAATCTGTTTTATTCGTCCACTATTCAAATACAAAATACAAACATAAAATAATTTTTGTCTATAATTGAGCAAATGAGAAAATACATAGTTCGATAAGTGCATGGTGTCGTGAAACAAAAACTGCTTGTTTTGTTTCAGCCAGAACCAATTTTCTAGTGCAAAAAATGTAGATTGGGTGCAGATTTTCGTGCGAAACCCATTTCCCGGTTTTGAATGGATTATGACCTCGAAGAGTCAATGTTCGTGAAAGTTGGCGCAAAATTTTACCGGGAAGTTCAGCTTCGTTACGGCCCGATTGGCCGAGAGAAAGCTGAGGAAATAGGGGGCGTCCTTTTTTTATTGGCACTGACGGTGAGTAGATCTACGGTTTTGTCCGAGACTCTTTCGGTTTTCGTTGGTTGACGAACGTGAGCCAAAGTGTGTTTTTTTCGAGTGAAAAATGATTGTGGAGAAATTCCATTAGAATTTATATAAAGTATTTGGCGAAAGTGATATTTTGTGTCCAGTGTGGTAAACCTCATCAGTCGAAAAGAATAAATCCAAGATTCCGGTCTTTCTCAGAATCATTTAGAACTTGTTTTTTTCGCCACGTGAATAACTTCACGGTGCCATCGCGGCCCACCATTGTGTAAGCTGTAGAGGGTGGCTGATTATTGTCGGGCCTTCCAGGACAAATTTCCAGCGAGAGATCCGACGAAGAAATACGGCGAATCTGTGCATGTTTATTGATTTTTTTATATATTTTTCTTTACAGGGTCACTTTACATATTTTTGCTTCATTCTTTTTACTCCATTTTTAAATATTCCTCTACAAGATCATTTCAGATATCATTACTTGATTTTTCTACTTATTTTGAGATTTCTCTTATAGGGTCATTTTAAATATCGTGACTTTGATTTTTGTTTATTGTCTCGGTTTCTGGATTTTTCTTTACAGAAAAATTTTAGATAGCGTTACTTTGGCCGGACTTGCACGTGTTTTTGAGATTTTTTCTTTATAGGAACATGTTAGATAGCGTCACTTTGTTTTACTTGCTTTTTCATCAATTTTTTTCTTTACAGGAGCATTTTAGGTATTGTGTTGTAATGTGTTCTTGTTTGAAGTTTGATTGTATTTCGGAAACATGCAGACCAGGGCCGGACGAGCACGCGTGAATATTTTGAGCAATATGATAGTTCAAAATCGCGAGGTCAACTTGTTCGACCAAGCTAATTCGGAGGCGAAAATTGTTAGTCGCCGGAGTGCGATTTCTCCGGTTCGTGAGAATCTCCCGGAATCTGGATTCCGGGAAAACAGCATTCCACGCACTTCGGTGGAGGCAACTAATCGGAGGTTGTCTCCGACTAGGCGTTTCGGTCCTGAAACGGAGGACATCAGTGCCTCGGTTTCGGTCGCAGAGCGACCGGTTTCCGGCTCTACTGCAAGTCTTATAGCCGGTAGCAGCGGAAATTCCGATAGGCAAAGTCTGCAAGTCGGAGTGGGAATGCGGTTGGCCAGAGTATTTTGAAGCGGTTTAGGAATTTAAATACGCCTAACACGAAAAAAATCGACAGCAGAACCTATGCCAGAGATCGTCAGGAGAGCTATCTAAGGGAAGCTGAATGTCGGATGAGAACAGAGAGCTCTTCTAAGACACAAAGCGAACCCCGATTAGGGCTTCGCCAGTTGATGAGAAGGGCGGGGGAGCCTTCATCACAGGCATTTCTGCCTGAGCGTAGACAGCTGCAGTCTACGCAGGGGGCACAGCCATCCTGTGCCGCTTACAGATGTGGAAATTAGCAGGCCATTGTCGACTCAAACGGAAAGTAACACATGTTCGCAAGGTGAACAGGACTTTCGAAACATAGGGTGCTTCGAGAGTGTCGAGGAAGGTTCGATCGAGGTGTCGCCGGCGGGCGTTAAACGTAGAAAGCCTGTAGAAGACTGTGGCTTCTACAGGGAGTCGCCGGCGGGCGTGAAACGCGGGAACGTGGAGAATGGGCAGGACGTCCGACGCCAAGCGTCGAGATGCCCCCAGACAGCAACCCTGTCCTGGGCGGACAAGGGCGTTTTGCGCGCAGGAGCGCATTACGTTTCAGAGAGGTCCGGAACTGGCACCCTGACGAAAGTGTCAGGGGGTGGTGGTGGGCCAGGGGGTCACCCTGAAGGCGGAAAAGCCTTGGAGGTGGTTTCATGTCGGGGCCAGTTCATACAACGAATTCTCCAGTATAACAGACTAGTCGAGGCAAACCACAAACCTCTCGTTACACCCAGACAGGAGCTGGATCCTGAAATCCCTGAGGCTCAAGTCTGGGAGGCTAGAAGGCCGCTGCAACAGGAAACTAGGGTGTGCGGCGGAATCGAAGTGCCTCAACACGACGACACCCCCCACCCCAAAGTTTGTAGAGGATATGGTACTGGTTTCGAGAGAATATCAGGTTAATATGATATAATATACATATACACATTCATAAGATGACATACACACACATTCATAATATACAAGGGATAATATGATTAAAATATGAAATGTAATGAAATGACCTTCAATGAAATGAAATGAAATAGTAGAGGAGGCGTGGATAGGCAGACAGACTAGCCACAGGTTGTCACTTCCCGCTCATCAGGCTCAGCCTGTCACATCAGCCAATCACAGCAGTCAGATGGTGTCACTTTCCCGCTCGTCATGGCCCGCTTTGTCAGTCAACGAGACAGTCACGTGGTGCGCTTACATGAGCCCATCAGCCATGACGTCATAAAAAAAAATTTAGCCAGGGAATTGAACGCTGGTCATTGGTGTGGTAATCTTAGACCATAATCTCTACGCTAATGAGGGATTTTGAAAATGTATGCGAACTGTTGGTAGAGATGGTTCCATCGTTCGGCACACAGCGTTTGTAATTATGGGTAAGGTGTAAAAAGGGTTAAAACGCCTCGACATATGTAATGAAAATTATGATTTCGAGTCAATTTGTTTTGAAGGTATGGTGCGACTAGCGGTTATCGCCGATAACGAGAGTAAGCTCGCTAGGAATGATAAGAGAACAATAATAATTGGGTGTTGTTTCAAAACACATCAAATACAGGGTGTGTGCAGCGTTAAAGAAAAAAACATGGCGGCTACGGGGCCGCAAGCGCTAGGGCAGGGGACGGTGTCGCGTGGACACGGGGGTGGGGACGCATGGCGGCTAAGCGAAAAAACATGGCGGCGGTATTCAGTGTAGCGTCAAAGGAAAAAACATGGCGTCTAGCGTTGAATAAAAAAACATGTCGTCCAGAATGAAAGAAAAAAACATGGCGTCCACCGTTAAAGAAAAAAACATTGCGTTCGGCATTAAAGAAAAAAACATGGCTGCCATACATGGTTTGAGACGTCATGACGTCAATGTATAGAGGGTGTCATGAAATACATCGATATGACTGAATTATAAAAGTAACGGTATAATAGTAATAATGAACAAAAATCTGATTAAAGAAAAAAACATGGCCACGTACGTTGAAGAGAAAAAAAACATGGCTACCAGCGTAATAGAAAAAATGGCTGCCATAGAAATATACAGGGTGTTTCATCATCTGAAAAAAAACATGTATTCAATGTCTACAGGATGTCTCAAATAAAGTCATTCAAGCATGGCAGTTCAACGGGGCTTTATCGTTTTACCGTGTACAGGTGTGTACAGAGTGTCTCAAATACTTCATTTAAGAAAACAGGACAGTTTAACTGGGTTCTATCGTTTCAACGTGCGATTCTTCAACGTGTACAAGGTGTCTCAAAATACACCATTCAATTAAAAACCGTTTTTAGCTCAAAATCCACTGTTTTTTCATATGGAGCTCAAGTTTAGTCATTTTCAGACCTCGTAGCGAAACCTTGTGGAATACCCATCTCGAGGTAGATGTGTTGTGTGTAAGAGTGATGCAATTTTTGTATGAGGAAGAAGGTGATGACGTCATCAAGGAGTAGAGAAGACATATGCCGAAAGGGCACTAAGCGACATCTTCGTTAAGCACGTCACGTACAGCACGTCGAATAGAAAGAGAAGAAATGCGGAATTCATTGACAGAGAAAAAACAAAGATGGTGGCCAGAAGGGCACTAAGCGACATCTTCGTTGATAATGATCGGATCGTCACGTACAGCACATCAAATGAAAGAAAGAGGAATGCAGAAATAATTCGTCTCATCGTGAATATCTCTGGTCATTTTCAGGCCTCCGATAGGAACCTTGTGGAACTCCCACCTCAATGTATGTAAGAGTGATGCAATTTCTTTATGAGAGAGAAGGTGATTACATCAGCATGGAGTAGAGAAAAAACAAAGATGACCGCAACATTTCAGAAGGGCACTAAGTTGTACGTGAGATCTAGAAAGGCTATATGTTTTTACGAGTGATCCGACATGACAGAAAGACTGCATTATTTACCGTCGATGATGGTGGATGATATATGAATCAACAAAGTTTCGGATCTTCACGATTCATCGGAAAATAAACACTTGCGTTTTTTTAAAACTTTAGATAGAAAAAAAACTAATGGTGAATTCGGATTGCCTATAGTGGGGAGAGTCCAAATCTACAATAAAATGGCCACTTCCGGTTTCTACTTCCGGTGGTATGATTTTGATAATTTTGACACATTAATGGATTCGTCTCGATGTCAAGGACATATTTAAGCATTCTCAAAAGTTCAAAAAACATAGCAGGGTAACTTTGTTATTATTGAAGATAGGAAGCGATGCGAGTACTCTAACCTTACAATTTTTACTGGACAACATGGAAATGAGAGTTATAAGTATGTAGCATACATTCTCTTCATTTTCGTAGTATATTATGGAGCAATTTATATAGAGAATATTTGCGTTTGAGGGGATTGTGATTATTTGAGACATCTTTGTCGTTGTTTAGATATTCAAGACAGAGTGATCGTTCGAAAAGTACCTCAAACGAGATATCCACTGCGAAGAATTCAATGTCATAGCGTAGATAATGTCACCGCCAATGTTGAAAATGAATTTTGTGCTCGTCCTGATTCGAAAATATGTCGATACATTTGAAAGAGACGCAGTTGATGATTTTGAAAGAAAGGAATCGTAAAATACGGTGTTCAGTTTTGTATATGAATAATTGAACATATTTCGTGTAGTCATTTGTGCAGATATTGAGTGGAATATACAAGGCGTCTCAAAAAATACTTAATTTGAGGAAGGTGTGGCAAAAATACATCAAGTAAAGAACATGGCATCAATATGTACAGGGTGCCTCAAAATACATCATTTGAGAAAGGAAAGAATGGTAACGAGGATCTAGCGTTCCAACGTACAATCCAACATGTCAGAAAGACATTGAGCAGCATCTTCGTTGATCAACTTAGTATCATTAGGAGGAGTTGACGAATAAGACTAAGTGTCGGTTAACATAATAGAAAAATTCATATAGGGTGCCTCAAAATACATCGTTTGAGAATGGAAAGAATGGTAACGAGGATCTAGCGTTTCAACGTGCGATCCAACATGTCAGAAGACCACTTAACCAAGTTAATATCATCAGGGGAAGTTGGCCAAGAAGACCAGATGTAATTTATGATAATATCTTGATGCGCGTATCCAGAATTTCACAAAAGATAATGCGATAAATAATGCAAAAACGACACGAAAATCGCACCAAAAAAATGTCAAAAATTCGTTGCGATAAAAGCGTTCATTTTGTCAACTTTATCGTATCGAAAAAAAACACATTTTTTGAACCCCAATTTTTTGTAAAAACCCATATGATTTGCATTGTAACACGCTACAAAAAAGAATGCAAAAACGACACGAAAATCGCCCAAAAAAATGGCAAAAATACGATGCGAAAAAAGCGTTTATTTTGTCAACTTTATCGTATCAAAAATTTAGCAAAAACATGGTGCGTTCAAATGACTACTTTGGACGCTCGTGTAACGCTTTTGGTAAAAGTGTTGGGAAGTTAGGTGTTGTGAAATTAACGTTTTGAGGGTGCATTTTGAGCAATGTCATTTTAAAATACATTGCGTGTGTGACGTCATTATTATATAACTACTTGTCACAACCTGTATAGGAATTAAAAAATTTCAGCATAACAATTCGGAAAATTTTATTCAAAGTGACCATTCAAAGTAAATTTTTATGTATACTGTATAAAAAGGTACTTCCTGCATTGTGGTTTCAGGAAGTCTTTCGTCACACGAGCGAGAGAGTGCAAAGTGTTTTTCAATGTTCGTTGTGTCACATAAATAGAAAAACTTGTTTTCAATATTCATTATCAGTAAGGAATAAAACCGCAGATAATAGCCAAATACAATGAGAATTATTTGTTAGTTGGTTATTTTTGAATGACTGTTATCATATAAATTCACAGAATAAATATGTAGACACATTAGAATCACCCACAAAATATTTCTTTTGGTTTTT